>JAOYMZ010000536.1:0-10080 GCA_025802335.1 Pinguicula primuliflora | reverse complement strand
TTATTTCCGACTTTGCTATTCGGGTATTTAATTATGGCTAATATATATACATATAACTCTAATTACTCTATTTGACATGCTAAGTGAGTATGAATGGACAGACATGCGTAAGAATACATTAGCTTTTATCGGGTGCTAAGGGAACTTGTGGGATTCTAGACTTTTTTCAAGTAGATTGAAAATAAAGAGACTTCATTACATACCTCGTAGGAGCAACTTGCATTGGATGTGAATCAATCTTATATTGTTCGTCTCACAATTCATATAGGCATTAAACGAAGTTTAAATTGTGTAAGAGTGATGAATTATATATCACAATTATGAGTCCATGCTTAATTAGCGAATTGTCGTTGTTCAATGTTATTTTTTAGGACCCAACTGCGTTATCCGAGTTTATCACGTATAGTCATGCTCTTAACCATAGTTGAAGCATGAATGACTCTTCCGAGATAACCACGATGAGTAGCAATCTTATCGATTGCATTGTTTTTGTTTGTTTACTTGTTTAGGGTCCGATTGAGGTAATCGAGATTACCACATATAGTCGAGCTCGTACCGTCAGGCATGGTTAGAACATGGATTACAGTATAGTTGGAGCACGAATGACTCTTCCGGGATAATCACGACTGGTCACGGTCATATTGATTGCTTTGTTTGTTTAATAGTTTAGGACCCGACTGCATTATCCGGGTTTACCACGTATGTTGCGCTCCTAACATTATAGTAGGAGCACGAATGTGTCTTTCGGGATAACCACGATGGGTCGAGGACTTGTTGATTGCTTTTTTTAATAGTTTAGGGCCCGACTGTATTATCCGAGTTTACCATGTATGTTGCGCTCTTAACATGATAGTTGGAGCACGAATGACTCTTCCGGGATAACCACGACTGGTCACGGTCTTGTCGATTGCTTTGTTTGTTTAATAGTTTAGGGGCCCGACTACATTATTCGAGTTTACCACGTATGTTGCGCTCTTAACATTATAGTAGGAGCACGAATGTGTCTTCCGGAATAACCACGATGGGTCGCAGACTTGTCAATTGCTTTGTTTGTTTAATAGTTTAGGGTCCAACTGCATTATCCGAGTTTACCACGTATGTTGCGCTCTTAACATGATAGTTGGAGCACGAATGTCTCTTCCGGGATAACCACGATGGGTCGGTGTTTTATCGATTGCTTTATCTGTTTAATAGTTTAGGGCCTGACGGAGGTAACCGGGATTACCACATATAGTCGAGTTCGTACCGTTAGACGTGGATAAGAACCATGGATTACAGGATTGTTGGTGCACGAATGACTCTTCCGGGATAATCACGACTATTCGCGGTCTTGTCAATTGCTTTGTTTGTTTAATAGTTTAGGGCCCGATTGCATTATTCGGGTTTACCTGTATGGTGTGCTTATTACAGGATAGTTGGAGCACGAATGACTATTCCGAAATAACCACGATGGGTCGTGGTCTTGTCGATTGCTTTGTTTGTGCAAGAGTTTAAGGCCCAACTGCGTTTTTCGGGTTTACCACGTGTAGTCACGTGCGTACCGTCAGACGTGAATAGAACAACCACGAATGCTGTGCTTATTACAGGATAACTGTGCACGAAAGCATCTTCCGGGATAAATACGATGGGTTGGGGTCGTGTTGAACGCTTTGTTTGGAGCACGAATGTTGTTTCTGGGACATCGGAATTGTATCGACTGTTGTGCTCATTCCACCTTGTCGATTCGTATGAAAAAGCATAACATGAAAAGACGTGATGTTGCCGCGCTCATACTCTATTATACCAAGCTCATCCTCTCAATTCTTTATCTTGTTGTTGAACTTGCAAAAATAAAAATATCGAATCGACAACGACACAATGTCTCCCTCACTCCCGCGCACGTCAAGGTTGCAGCCTCCCCTACTCCTGCGCATGTCGAGGTTGCAGCCTCCCCTACTCCCGCGCACGTCGACATTACAGCCTTCCCTACTCCCATGCACGCCGACATTACAGTCGCCCCTACTGCTGCGTAAGCAATCGTTGCAGCCGCCCTTACTCCCGTGCACGTGAAAGCCGATGTCCCCACTCTATCTCGAGTCGTCATTGTCTTGGATGAAGATGCTGAGGAGGAGGATGAAGACGCTGAGGAGGAGGAGGATCTGGATGATGACGAAGATGACGATTGTGATAGTGACGATGATGGAGATGAAGATTATGATGAAGACGACGACGACAAAGTTGACGAAGAGGACGCTGATGAGGAGTACGACGAAAATGAGAACTTCGACGAAGGCGATGAAGACGTTGATGAGCCACCCACCGAATGCTCCGACTCGTCCAATGATTCATGGAGAGTGCGGTCCCCGCATTCACGGATTTCAAGGACGAGTCTAGCACCATCACCACTACCTACTTGCTTTGCTTTACTTAGGTGCCGATGAGCAGAGATTTCTCGAAGCTTCAATGGCTTACGCATCTGGGAAACCCATTCTGTTAGATGAAGAGTTTGATAAATTGAAACAGAAACTGAAGGTTTGTAAATTGAAAAGGAACTATCTTATAAAAGAATGATATATATCGAGAATGTACTTGAACTTCTGAGTTAAAACTTATTATGAAACAACAATTGGTGAAGTACAATACAAGAAACTAATTATAGTCTTCCATCTGTTGATGTTCTCTTGATTTTACTAGCTTCCACGTGATTAATCATTTAATCTTCTAAGATCTGATGCTATTTGTACCTTGGTAAATTCCATCCCCTGCTTGCCTCTCAATCTTCCATTTTGTAATCTATACTCGCTTTGGGTAGGCTAATGGCAGTAACATTGTGGTAGAGGGTCCTCGATGCAGTCTCCGCAGTAGAAAGGTTTGTTAACTACTCTTTTACTTCCTTGTGGTAGCCCTGTTGAGACTTGATTATTTATATTATTTATATGGGCTAGCCCAATTAATCTGGGAGGCTTAAGTTCCCTTTCACAACTCTTATCTTCATTTTTCTTTTTAATGTGGATCTTCAGGTTTACAGTGACCTTTCAGTTGATTACTTCAAGATGTTTCTCCTAAATGTTCCAGCTGCAGTTGTTGCAATAGGATTGTAAGTGAAAAATATGTAGTTGGCACAACGAATTTAATGTTATAAGTTCCTCAGCTGCTCTCATGAAATCATAAAATGCTTACTGTAGAAAAAAAAGAAACTCAATCGAACCTCGGATTTCAGGTTTTTCTTTCTTGATGACTTGACCGGATTTGAAATCACTTATCTCTTAGAGGTAACTGGATTTACATTCTACTAAAATCAATATATGTAAGCAATGCTCTATGCATCAAACATCTCCGGTCTCTCATACTTTATGCAGCTTCCGGAGCCATTTAGTTTCCTCTTCACGTGGTTTGCTGCTTTGCCTCTCATACTCTGGTTATCTTACACGCTCACAAACTTGATCATCAAAGATTTCCTGATCTTAGTGGTGAGTTACTCAATTGCTTCCATAATGTTCATGTGGAACAACATGATATGAAGTCCATGTTTCAGGGAGCCTGTCCAAATTGTGGCACAAAAAATACTTCATTCTTTGGTACCATACTTTCAGTATCCAGTGGGGGTTCTGTCAACAATGTGAAATGCTCAAAGTACGTAAGACTGTACGAGGCAATTAGCATGCTTCTTTCATTCTGTTCTGTAATGCCGTCTGTTTTCGTTCTGTTCTTTAAGGCTGCCTGACAACACATTATTGTCAGTTGTGCCGCGGAGTTGGTGTACGATTCTAAGTCAAGGTTGATTACACTTCCTGAGGGGAGCGAGGCTTGAGTTCAGGTACCAACTCTTCCCATTTTTACTTTTAGCACATTAAGGACGCCTAAAGAAGTTTGTCTGAATATATAAGTGTTGGATGCTAAATCCAGAAAGCAGATATGTTGCATAAATGAAGATCCAGATGAATTCTGGGTTTTGAGGTGTGATTCTGCTTGCCCCTTGCATTTGATGAATGCAACACAAAAGCATCATTCAACAGAAATTGACTTAAATTTCATCTGTTTCAATCGCCGAAATTGATGTGATGCTGTTCGCTCATATGACTTCAGTTCATCGTGGCATTCCATAAACATTCTGCAAAATGAAACATATTTGTGTAAGATAGTAATATCATGTCAGAGACTTGATGCATAATGAATAATTTTAATTGTACCCTCAACTTTGACACACTTTCATAAACTCCATATGCCAACATCACAACCACACATTAAAAAATGAGTGTGGTTTTGTGTGTGGTTGTGATGGGTGCCACAAAAGGGGTTTATGAAGTGTGCTAAAGTTGAAGGTACATGTAGCATTGCTTTGGCTAATAGTTATAAGTATATTTAGGTTCATGACCAATCAAACGAGCTATTATGTTCATACAGGACTTTCTCCACAGCTGGTATAGAAGAGAGGTGAAATGACCCATTGAAAAGAAAATGTATGTATTGTAAATGTGAGACTGTAGGGGAAGCTTGGATGATAATCGAGTTGAAGGTCCATGCCTGTTGGGAACTCGACTTGCAATAAATGAACCTTCTGTAATAGAAATAGGGATGCAAGTTTGCGTGGTACTTGAGTTTACTTGGTTAACTAAAATCGTACTCATTTTTTTGACAACGTAGATCAACCTATCGAGGTGGGTAAATCCAACGCCCTAAAGCAATAACCTGTAAACCACTGTAGGAGTTAGGTCACATTTGACAAATTATATGTGACAGGCTCTTGCCATTAATTTTAAGTGTAATTGTGTTTCTCAGAATCATTAAGGGAATCCCTATTTATACTGAAATCATACTCATGAATCATATTGATTTTACCAATATAAGTCCAAAGGCCCTTGAATAAATAGATAAGAGCTACAGATATAACATTTATTCCAGAGATGCAATGACGTTGATACATACTTTTTAGACATTATGATGCGTCAACAATCATAACCATAATTTTTATTATTTGTTATTATTCAATTTTTTTTATTTGTGATTATAATTGTTGATACATGTGTCAATAAATAATGTCTATAAAGTATGTATGGATAGCATTTCTTTGTTCATAACCACTCATCATTTATAAACCGAATATTAAAAACACAACATAATTTATCTGATGCCCGACATACAAATCTCCCCGCACGTTCGTCCCTTTTCGGACTTAACTACGTTGGTAGAAATAAAGGGAAACAGTATCAACTAGAAGAATAAGGATTCACCGGCACAAAGCAAATAATAATATAGGAGTGTTACTGTGTAAAGAAAAATGGGGTAACCTAGTCCTATTTATGGATCCGGTACTCCTATGGTAGTGTAGGTTTTGCATTCCTGTCTTCTGCAGGCTTCCGAATAAAATTTCTAAATTATCAAAAAATAAAAAACAGAAAAATGGGATACGGAATTTGATGCCGGAGTCGTTCATAGATTTCGTTTTCTACAGCTTCGTCGCAATAAAAAAATTAAAACTCTATTAAATAATTATTTTAAGAGCAACAAACTTAACTTGGCTTAAGTGGTGTATTACGAGCAGTCAAATTAAAATTTAGAATCAGTTTCGACGCGAAGATTCTAAAATTGATTTTATTTTTTTATTTCAGCATTCGAAAATCGTTCAAAATTGGTGAGTATCGAATTTTTGTTGGAAAATGCTTTGGTACAAGAAGCATTTTTATAACAATAATTTGAATTGTGTTGTCCTTGAATTGTGTTATCCCAGCTAATTGTCTAGGTGATCTTCACTCTCTACTAGAAACTTTAATTAGGATGTATAAAATTTTAAAAAGATTTTATCTTGAATCTATTATCATGTCTAACGATTTTATAAATGCATTAATATATGGGTTTTTAAAAGACGTTGAACGGTTGCAGAGCGGTCAGGGCCTTGCCAACAATTAGAGGTGCCCACTCGAGAGATGATATAAGGCATCCCCACTATGTGCATATCCCCACCCTCACTCACACCATATAGGAGCACACACACGTTGGTGGGCGTGGGGCTCCATATTTATGCATGTGAGAGGGTGGGAGTGATGTCTTACTTAGGGGTGCCTCATATCATTTTTTGTGCTTACTTTGGTGGCCCTTAGCAGGGCAGAGCGCGACCGTCTAAAACGTATTAGGTGCCTATTTTTAAAACACTATTTATAATCAACAATTATTCATTTTTCTATACTAAAATGTAAAATGCTTGACTTTTAATGGGAAATGTTCGTGAAGGCACGTAGCCCTTATTCAATTGCCCGGGCTTGAATCTGATCTATATAAACATACAATACAATTACCCCTTTGGTACATAAGGAGTCCGGAGGATAACTGTATTGTATGTTAGCATGGGTTATTTGCTCCGACGACTATGTCTATGCTTCTTCTTGGCCGCGGCAGTTACCCAAAAGGCAGCGGCCACCGGCTACGCTGTCAGCCCTGCCGTCTTTCAACCATCTGCGTGGAAACTTGCACATGCCACATTTTATGGTGACGATACGGGTTCTGGCATGGGTGCGTTACTTGTTATTTAAATCATATAAATCTTAAATCATATAAATTTTAAATTCTAAATCCTACAAAACTTCTATTAAAAATAATACATTTTAATTTCAGGAGGAGCTTGTGGATACGGCAACGTGATCAGCAACGGTTACGGTGGTAACACGGCAGCCCTCAGCTCCGTCCTGTTCAACAATGGCTACGGCTGCGGCCAGTGCTTCCAGCTCCGGTGTTACGGTTCTCAGTGGTGCTTCAAAGGGTCACCCATCGCCACCGTGACCGCCACCAATCTCTGCCCTCCCAATTGGTCGGAAGACTCCAACAACGGCGGCTGGTGCAACCCGCCGCGAACACATTTCGACATGTCGAAATCGGCGTTCATGGTGATGGCACAGTGGAAGGCCGGAATCGTGCCAGTCATGTACAGGAGGTAAATAAGACAAACTAATGAAATTCATGATTATTTTTTATTCATTAATTTAAAAATCGTAAGTAATATTCTCGAATTTCGATAACCAAATTTTCAATAATCAAAATTTCAACGACATTCAGGTCCATGAAATCAAAATTCGTCACAGAATACTTGTGTCGTGATGATTTTTGTATCAGACATTTATTTTGATTTATAAAAATATTAATTCAAACTCAGAGTGCATAACCATCAATCTAAGCTAAATACTATATATCACAAAATATGTTATGTACATGTCGTTTTGTTTTGTTTGATAATGCATTAAGTTAGGTGTCATTTTGTACATTATGACAAAACTACCCCGCAACAACTAATTTATAAACCTCTGCACAAAACAGCATACATGATGGTTTTGTACATAATTACAAAGCCATTATGTATATGTATCACTCTTGTATATAAAATCTTTAGATCGGTGAAATTTAAATATGCGGTGGTTTCCGATGCTCGCGGTATAAGGATTTTGGAACCAGTTTCAACGTTATTTCGACATACATATCGAATTTTCGATAACAAATATTCGGTATACTTGAAAACGTTTTTTTAAACATGATTATAATAGCCAAAGTAGAAACCATAACCTACGGAATTTGTTTATAAATGATAGTTTTTTAAATCCCTGCATTGATTATAGGAAAATGCCAATTATACCATCTAATTTGACGTAATTACTAAATCCCGTGATATAACAAAATTACAACCGCACTTTTTATTATTTATCTTTTAATCATTCTTTATGTGTGGTTATGATTGTTGTTACATGTGTGTATTTAGTAAGTGGATCAAATAATGCATTATCATTGATTATATTGTAGGGATTTCCACCACACAAAATTTTTCATTTTATACATTATTGTTCGGGACAATACAATTTCAAATTATTATCATTGCCTACTATCATAATTGAAACCCATGAAAAACTTATATATATATGATATCAAAAAGTCCATGTTGCTGTGGGACTCTTGTAATTTCGTTGTCAAAATTTTTGAATATTTACATTTCCTTAGGGTTAAGTAATCGTTATTAGATTTTTAAAAAATCCAACAGATGAAGTCATGTGAACTCCGCCAGAGCAACGAAATTTTTGATATTATATATATGTTTTCATTGATTGTTTCAATTCCAAAAATAGGCGATGACAATAGAGCAAAATGATAGTATCTTGAATGATTGTGGATACGAGTAGAATATTACTACTGCAAGCAACCCTAACCCTCGTCACCTGATCTCAGAGTGCCATGTGCGGCGGCCGGAGGCGTCCGTCTTCAGTTCCAGGGTAACGGCTACTGGCTCCTAGTGTACGCAATGAACGTTGGGGGCGGCGGTGACATCTCGGGCATGTGGGTGAAGGGCACGAAGACCGGTTGGATCAGCATGAGCCACAATTGGGGAGCTTCTTACCAGGCATTTGAAACACTCGGAGGACAGGCACTCTCATTCAGGATCACTTCATACACCACAAAGCAAACTATAGTGGCTCTCAACGTCGCACCTGCGAATTGGCAAGTAGGAATGACATACCAAGCAAATGTAAATTTCCATTAATGGGTTTTGTACCTTCATTCCAAATGTATCTCACGAGAGTGAAAATATAAGTATTTCTCAACACTGTACTGAGGGGCGGACCCAACCGACCGGGGGCACGTGCCCCCCAAAAAAACTTTTTTTAAAAATATTTTTATACATGTTTAATTTTCAATCTGCGTTCTCCACTTCTCTTCTCTTCAATTCCGCTCCGCCTCCGCGTTTATTCAAGTTTCTGTTCTCCTTCCTTCTCTGAGTCTCAGAGGTTTGTTTTTGCATTAATTGTTCGTAATCGATGGTTTGGACTCTCGAGTTTCGTGGGATTGCCAGATTGGGTTTTATGGGTTTTGAGAAATTGGGATTAACAGATTGTTTAGATATATTTTATGGGTGTTGAGAATTTGGGATTGTTTAGTCTCGTGGGATTTGCCAGATTCAAACCCTAAATTCAATCCTGTTGAATGTCATCTGTGTATGAATACAAATCGAAAAAGATATTTTTGGTCAAGTTGGCAACGATGTTATTATGCAGCGTATGAAACTCCGCAGAGAACAATTGTAAATTTAAATATAATTATTTTATATATTATTGTTTATTTATATTGTTAAAATATTTATAATTATTAATATATATTTTTAAAAAATACATAACACGAAATTGGGGGATCGTGACTTCCTACGAAAAATTCTGAATCCGCCACTGCCCTCAATGTTCAATATCAAGTCGAAAAAAAAATGTGTATAGATAATATTTTCCAAAAACTAATACTGTTGGTAGGGAATTAATGTTCAAAGCTTGCGGCTTGATTAGCCCTGCGTCGGTGGAGCCGGAGGGCATATTAGTCATTCGGTTTCTGACCTTTTTGAACGGAAATCTCACCTTCCCTAGATAGGTTATGTCATTTTATGACGAGTTTGAGAGTACCTACTTTTCATTGATTGGCTACAGGTGTCCGAAGCTGCTACGATGAGGGAAAGAGGACAGCTGAGACCTTGACAATGGACTACCACAGAGGTGCAGCTGTGGAGGTAATTTTACGTGCCTCTTTTTCAATTCCAATGAAACAGTGCTCTGGTTTATTTATTTTTTTGGTAGGTAGCAGCGAATCGAAATATTGGAACTCGTAAAACATGACAGCTATAAAAAAAAGATTTATATTTAATGGATAAATTTCGTTGTGTTTGTTAAGTATTGATATTGAATGAAATTGTAACGGAAGGTGGGTTATTCGCGAGGACGAATGAACTTTGGCACCGATCACAAATACTCATGTAATCACACTTATTTTTTAATGGGTATTTGTTCTTGCGAAGTGTATTATTAAAGATCTGTTTTGTGCGAGGTATTTTGTTTTTAATTGTACTTGTACTTATAATCACATTTTAACATAAAATGAGTGTTTGGGGTAATACAAGTATTAGTGTTTGTGTTTTTTTTACAACCTCTCTTCTTAAAAGTAAGCACTCATTGGATGCTTTTTTTCCTACTTAAAAATAAGAATGACATTTTTGTAATAATATTCAAATATCAATATTTTTATGACTAAATTAACCTTATCTAATATATTTTAATTAAATAGATGAAGGTTATTTTAGTAATCTAATGT
>JAOYMZ010000535.1:0-10080 GCA_025802335.1 Pinguicula primuliflora | reverse complement strand
TCTAGTTTATGCTGTGAACATGTGATCTGTTTATGAACATGGTTTAGTGGCTGTTTTTGTGAATGTTTATCCAGGTTCATTCGTGTTTTTATAATGTTCATCCAGGTTGCTTCGTGTTTTTATAATTATGTTCATCTATCTTTATTCGTTTGATTGTTTACTTTGGTTGATAAGGATTTGAAGTTGATATGTAACTAGGGGCAATTTAGTCATGCACAATCATTTAACTGTTCAATCAAGTTGAATCTGTGTCCAAGTAAACACCGAAAATCATAACTAGCTCAATTAACATCAAACATGACAAATTGTTTACTACATTTGATTTTGATATCGATAACGCTCCAAATCATAATCAAACTAGAAAACTTAATTCTGAAGTAAACAGACACTTACAGATTGCCAAAACATGACACATGAAAATCTACACAATCCAACAGTCATAGACAACCTAAACACATCTGTGCAAAAGGCATCGAATGAACTCTGCCAAGCACTTAACAACTTAATCTCAATGAACTCCAATATGGCACCTGCCATGATCCAACAACTGCTGGCAACTTTGTCAAACACCACGGAAAATAAAAACAACCAAATTCAAAAGAACCCCACATTTGCAACACCAAGTTTGAACCCAGATGCACCCCCATTCCCACTAAACACCAATTCAAATGCACCAAAGATCAACCTCGAAACAAATCCACAATGGCAACATCAACCCCTCTCAAACAACAGTAACAACAGAACCTCAACAATCCCCATCTGCAATGCCTCGCGAACAGAAAAGTTTAACAAGGAAAACACAAGGAAACAGCAACACAAAAAACAAAACAAACTCACTGAGCATCAAATCTAAATCATCAGAGAAACCTCTTAATACCAGTCCTCAACAATCCCAGCTAAGAGAAAAGAACAACAAATATAGCATAGATGAACTTGAAGGAGAATTAAACTACTACAAAACAGGAACATTGGACCTAAAAGATTTTATTCCAATAAAATCCCTGGTAGTAGATATATCCGCTGATCTTTTCTCCCCATCTGGAAAATCTGCCCAACCCTCAACTAGATCAAAATCAAATGATGATAATGAACACACAGAGGACAATAGGCTCTGGCAAAGTGCTGGAGAGGCAGAAAACTCAGACTCTGAACAAACCTCTTACACAATACACCACTCCAAAAGGTTCAAGAAAATCCAGAAACATAAAAGCCTCAAATCTAGAGAAGTCTATCTTGCTGCGAAAACTGCAGAACAACCGAAACGCTACACTCTAAGGTCAAAAGCAAAACACAATGTATAAAGCTATCATTTGGAATATTAGAGGAATAGGAAACAAGATCTCCTTATTGAGACTTAAAAACACAAACTCAACTACATCAACCCCTCCTCTTAATTCTCCTTGAGCCCAAAATAAACTCAGATAGAATTCCTGAAGTAATAAAGAAACTACATTTTGATAATGGAATTTCCAACTGCTCCGGGCATATCTGGTTCCTTTGGAAACACCCTATCAATTGCACGGTACACTTTGATTCAGAACAAATCCTCATCATGAACACTGAAATAATTATAAACTTCAAACCAACGAACTTCTTAATGGCTGGAGTCTATGCAAAATGTAAAAGAACAGAAAGACTTGAACTATGGCAGAATATGGAAAACCAATGCAACAATAACACTCTTCCCCTGCTAATAGGGGTGATTTCAATGTGGTAACATCAGCAGAAGAAAAAAAGGGTGGAAAATCAATCCACATAGGCACAACCCTAGACTTTATAAACACAATTAACAAATGTCATCTCACAGATGCGGGTTTTCAAGGAAATCCGTATACCTGGACAAACAACAGGAAAAAACCAAACCAAACCAAACCAAACCAAACATACCCAGTAAATCTCGCCCTTAGGCAGGGTCTGGTGAGGAAAAAACCTAAGAAAATACATAAAAGAATAGATAGGGTACTAATATCAGATGAATGGTCATAATTGTTCATATTTCCCTAGAACTTCTAGAGGTTAACCAACACCGGAGATCTACCCAAAAATATTTTCCCAATATTTTTGTCACTCCCCCAAATTTAGGAAACATCCTAAACAACTCTTTTTCTCACAAGGATACTGTTTGTGTTTTCATTCTTCTTGTTGTTGGTGTAGAGAAACTGATCAGCGCCTCTGCATTTATAGGCATCAGGCTGCCGCAAACCTTGAAGAGAATAAAAGCAAATCTTGAAAATGGTATTCTGCAACACGTTTTCTTCATTTCAAAGAATTAATTGTTGGATGACCCTCAATGTGGAGAGGGATCATCACAATAATTCTCCCCCTCCTGATCGTATCGAGGGCTCCATCATCTCGACTGTTGTACGACAAAATTCAAAGTTTCCCCTTGGAAGTATCTTCGTCAACATATCAGATCCATTCTCTTCAGTGTGAATCTTCTCGAGTTGTAATTTCTTCACTTTCAATACATTCCTGATCAATGATATCGAATATCGATATATTTTGATCTAGAATAAAATGATATATTCTTTGAGAGATTGATAGCACTTTGACTGTTATAAAATAGCTGATACTTCTCTTGGTAGAAGCCAAGTTCATTCAAGAACTTCTTCATCCAGAAGAATTCCTTGCACGCGTCCATTGATGTAATATACTCAGCCTTAGTCGTGGACAAAGTTACACATTTTTGTAGCTTCAACTACTATGTCACAGCTCCTCCTGCAAATGTAACCAGATAACCTGATATTGATTTTCTCGGGTCAATATCACCAGCCATATCTGCATCTGTATGACCAACTAAAATAGGCTTTGCATTCCCAAAATATAAACATAATTTAGAGGTGTCTCGTAGATACCTAAGTATCCACTTTACTACGGACCAATGCTCCATTCCTGGATTCGAAAGGAATCTGTTTACTACTCCAACTGAGTAAGCGATATCTGGTCGTGTACATACCATAACATACATCAAGCTTCCAACTACTGATGAATATGGAATTTAATCTAAAATGATTAGCAAGAGGACAACTAACCACTTTAGATTTATCCGTGTTGAATCTTTAAAGTACTTTTTCGATTTACTTCTCATGTGATAACCATAATATCTTGGTGCTCCTGTCTCTAATGATTTGTATTCCAAGAATTTGCGTTGCTGGTCCCAAATCTTTCATTGCAAATGACTTGCTCAGGTCCTTCTTTAGATTGTTGACCCTGGAAGCATTTTGACCAACAATCAACATGTCATCCACATAGAGCAGCGGAATAACAAATCGTTATTAGAGAATTTCTTCAAGAATACACAGTGATTTGAAGCAGTCTTTTTGTAGCCTTACTCCCCCATAACTGATTCGAACTTCTTATACCACTGTCCTGGTGCCTGTTTTAAGCCATAAAAGACTTTTCTTCAATTTGCAAACGCAATTCTCTTTACCTTTTTCCACGAAACCTTGTGGCTGCTATATGTATATTTTTTCTTCCAAATCTCCATTTCAGAAGGCCATTTTCACATCCATTTGCTCTACCTCAAGATCAAGGCTTGCTGCTAAACCTAGCACGATGCGAATGGATTTCATCTTGACAACTAGAGCAAATATCTCATCGAAGTCAATGCCCTTCCTTTGGCTGAATCCTTTTACAACCAACCTAACTTTGAATCGCGGTTGGAGATTGTGTTCTTCATGTTTGATCCTGAACACCCACCTATTTTTCAAAGCACTTCGATCCTTGGGCAGCTTTACCAACTCAAATGTCTTATTGTCATGCAAAGATTGCATTTCATCCTGCATAGCTTCAATCCACATTTACTTGTTTTCACCATTCATAGCGTCTTCATAACTTTCTGGTTCTTCTTCATTAGCTAAGAGCACATATTGTTGTGGAGGATATCTGGTAGATCGCTAGACAATTCTACCAGACCTTATCCGAATTGGAGAACTCATTGGAGCTAGTGGTGGATTGGCATCGCCATCTTGGTCATCATCAACATGATCATCATCACTATCATGATTAGTCCCGCTAGAATCATCTGAATGATTCTCCTCTGATTGATGATTTTTAACTTCATCTCCAATTTTTCTTGGCATCGTCATTGGAGAGACTATCTTAATGTTTGTTAAGCTACCATCAGATTTAGGAATAACTTCCTTCGCTTTCACAATGTAGTCAATGGTTTGATCTTCAACAAAAATGGCATGACGACTTTTTATAAGTTTCTTCTGAACTGGATCATAAAATTAATAGTCAAATTGATCTTGGCTATAACCGATGAACACACAGTGTTGTATCTTGGCATCCAACTTGAACCTCTCGTCCTTTGGGATATGAACAAATGCATTGCCACCAAAAATCTTCAAATTCTGGTAGGTAACTTCTTTTCCGGACCAAATCTTTTCTGGAGCTTCATACTCCAAAGGTCTGCATGGTGAGAGATTCAAAATATAAGCTGCTGTAAGAACAGCTTTTCCCCAAAACTCTTGGGGCACCTTTACTTGTGAGAGTAAACATCTGACTCTCTCCATCAACATCCTGTTCATCCTCTCAGCCAGGCCATTTAATTGTTGTATTTTTAGTGGCGTCACTTGATACCTAATACCATGCTCTTTGCAGTAAAGATAAAAAGATCCAATGTACTTTCCTCCGTTATCTGTGCGGATGCATTTCACCTTCTTACTGGTTTGTCTCTCCACCAGAGTTACAAATTGCTTGAAAGCTTCCAGAACCTTATTCTTTGATTTGAGAAGATATATCCAAGTCTTTCACGAATGATTATCAATGAAAGTCACAAAGTATTGATCACCACCAAGTGACTTTGTCATTGACCCACATAGATCTGAGTGTATCAGATCCAACACGTTCTTCATTCTGAAAAGCATCAAACTTTTGAAAGTAGCTCTATTTTGCTTTCCGGCCAGACAATCAGTACACTTGTCAGCTTGACTTGATCCAATTCAGGTATCACCTTCTTCTGGACAAGACTTGTCATTCCCTTCTCACTCATACGACCAAGGCGTTTGTGCCATAATTCGACCGTACCATCATTCTCCACTGTATTGACAATACTTTGGGAGAGCTTTGCCTGTAATAGATACAACTTCAAGTGTTTTCTGCCTTTAGCAATCACCAAAGACCCTTTGGTGAGCTTTCACTGGCCATTGTAGAGAGTATTGCGAAAACCTTCTTCATCAAGTCTGTGAACAGAAATAAGATTCAGGTGTATTTCTGGAAGACGCTTGACATCCTTCAGTAGTAGCCTATTACCATTCTTCATCTCCAGGAAAATATCTCCTTTGCCAAGAACTTTTGATAATTTGGCATTTTTCATTTTTACAACACCAAAATTTCTTGGTGTGTAAGAAGAAAAGAATTCTTTGTGAGATGTAACATGGATGGTAGCGTCACTGTCAATTGCCCATCTGGTATCCTGTGTAGTAAAATTGACAGTATCTTCATCATGGACAACATTGAAATCATTGTCTACACTTGCTTCATCATCATTGTTGTTATCTCTCTTAGATTCTTCGTCTTTGCCCTTTCTTTTTTATTTTTGAGTTGGCGGTAGAACCTCTTAATGTGGCTCTTTTTCTTGTAATAATGGCATTCGACATTGGCGTACTTGTTTGATTTTTCTCTGCTCTTGTCGCGTTGCTTTGGATTGAATCTGCCTTTACTCCGCTCTCTAGAATCAACAACCATAACATCAGGATGTAGTGTAGAGGTACCTTGTATACGACGCCTTATTTCTTCATTCAAGATTCAAATTTTAACTAGTTCGATAGTAATTTGTGGAGAGCTAGTAAGTGTTACCTTGATAGTCTCCCAAGACTCTGGTAGAGACATAAACACGAGAAGAGCGATAATTTTTAATCAAAATTTACGCCCAAACTTGATAGTTGCATCACAACTCATTGTAACTCATTAAGATGATCTACAATCAAAGTACCTTCACGATATCTCATCTGAACCAACTTATTCAAATAAAATAATTTGTTGTAACTGATCTTTGAAGCATGAGTTTGCTCCATAAACTCCGAGCATGCGTTTCATCATTAATGTGAACATACACATTTTCTTCAACAAATTGCTGAATAAAGCTGCAAACTTGCAGATGATCGAATTCTCATTCTTCATCTGACTTGTGTTCGGGTTTAGTCGATGCAAACACCGGTAGATGCATTTTTATCACGAACAGAAGATCCTTCATCTTGCTCTTCCATGGGTGGCAATTTATGCCATTTAACTTGATCATGTTGCCTGATTTCACTTTCATGATGTCTGATATCTTGGGCCGAGTGGATAATAATCTGACTTATTTTCTGATATGGAGGATCCACTTAGTGGCAACCACAGAGCATACGATAAGCAGATATATATACAATGAACCTCGCT
Organism: Pinguicula primuliflora; assembly: GCA_025802335.1. NCBI lineage: Eukaryota > Viridiplantae > Streptophyta > Magnoliopsida > Lamiales > Lentibulariaceae > Pinguicula > Pinguicula primuliflora. The sequence continues at coordinate 3,696 of JAOYMZ010000535.1, read as the reverse complement.
CCAATACCACTTGTTGGGCGCAGCGGATAAATACAATAATAGAGGAATCAGGTAGGTAGAGTAAATAAATGGACACCGAGAATTTTAACGTGGTTCACCCTCAATCTTGGGTTACTTTCACGGGACAAACTTCGAACAAATTTTTCCACTATAAAATAGTAGGTACAAGAGACTTTTCTCTAGAACTTCTAAAGAGTAACTTACACTGGAGATCTACCTAAAAATATTTCTCCAATATTTTTTTTCACTTCCCCAAATTTAGGAAATACCATAAATAACTCTTTTTTTCTCACAAACAAACTCCTTGTATTTTCTTTCTACTTATTGTTGGTGTAGAGAAACTGATTGGCACCTCAGTATTTATAGGCATCTGACATCCTCAAATCTTAAAGACAATAGCACCAGATCTTGAGAATGATGTTCTGCAACACATTTTCTTCATTTCAAAACATTAAATAGCCCTCAATGGAGAGGGACCATCCCAACAAATATAACAAAAAGGAAGCTCATTGGTAAGTTACATATGGTAAATCAAATAACATATAAATAATAACCAAATGTATATGTCCACAGCAGCACATCCATAAGTTACATAAGGATGGCACTTGGCCACAAAAAATAAGTCTGTACCAAATTCCGATCATTATTCATTTTAAGTAGTCACACAAAAGTCCAAAACTTTTGATTAGGGGTGCCTATTCGACCCAGGAGCGGTACTGGTATCCTGGTACCGCTAATGAATACGATTAAAAAAATAATTTTTTTATTAATTGAAAAAATTAAAAAGATAAAATTTTGTTTTTTTATTTAATTCTGTGGTACCGATATTGGTCCGATACCGATTTTTCCAGTAATAGGTACCGATACAGATTTTTCCATTACTGATACCGGTACAAAATTTCCAAATACTAGTTCCGATTACTAACCCATATCGGCTTCTAGTACGGGTGGTTGGTGGTCTTATTTGGACACCACTACTTGTGTTGTGATTGAAGAAAAACGTGCGTGTGAAACTAAGAACGACGTTTGTGACCTCAACGTGTCATTAGTATCTGATGCTGTCGCATTTACCAAACGAGAAGAAATATTCAGGAAACCTAATCACATCTTCTTTCCTTTTGTCAAATTCCCAAAACTGCTCCGCCTTTTCACGCGGTGTCGCTGCGTTCTCGTCTCTTTCCCAAACCATGACGTGGCCACACTCCGCGGACGCCTATATATATATTCCGATATATATACGGACGGCACAAGGTTAATACATTCATTATCTTCTATATCGATTGGAGTCGCCGAATTTGTATTGACTTCCCTCTTCTTCAATCGATCATCATCGCCATGAGCAGCTACAATCAGAATCAAGGTATACGATTTATGGAGTTCGATTTGAATTAATCACTCGATTTGACTTTCTATTGGACTGAATTGTGATTTATGGAGTTTATTCCGTGATCCATGCGATCCTGTTTTAGATCTTGATTATTGAAATTGTCTGATTTTATGCAGCCTATCCACCTCCAGGCACCGCGGCACAGGGTACCTATATGGCTCCGCCTCCTCCGGCCGGATATCCGATGAAAGACGGGGCACAGCTTCCGGCACAGGCTCCGATTGATTCAACTACACAGTCTAGAGGCGATGGGTTCTGGAAGGGCTGGTTAGTAATTGATCTTCTTCTTTGTCTCTTCCTCTGGAATAGCAAACGCGATCGATAATTTTCATACACAACAAAATTTGGTTTCTGCTTGGATAACATCGGTTTGATTATTGATGTTGTTTTCTTTTGCAGCTGCGCGGCCCTGTGTTGCTGTTGTGTTCTGGAGACTTGCTTTTGAGTACTTTGTTTTTACAGCAGTTTCAACTCGATGAGATCTTTGTTGCCTTGTAACTTTTGTTTACTCTTTTACCGGGTTCTGCCTTTTGGGGGATTATGATACGATGTGGATTACAATTACTTTGTGTGTGTTATAGATATATATTATAGAGATAGTGATTGGTACAGTTTTATAAGGATAAGACTTCTGTAACTGATGGTCCTTACCTCTATATAAAGAGGATTACAGAGAATAATAAAAAACACAGTTTGACGCTCTTCTTCTTCTCCTTTTCTTTTCTATAGAATTCTTGAGATTACAACACGTTATCAGCACGTATTGCTCTTCTCCATATCTTCTTTAGGCTTCAGATTTCGAAGAAATTCAATCTGCCTTGTAACCCACGAGTTGATTCTGCACCATGCCTTTTCTGGGATTGAATGGATGAAAAACAATTACAATACAAGGACCACAATTGTCGGCGGCATTCCCGGCCATTGAATGAAGCCGACAAAATTCGCCGGCAAAGGATCCCCGCATCCATAGACGTCAAGCTATTGGGAAACACCACCACTGGCATGTCAAAATCCAGCCTATTCCTCGAACAGATCCACAATCTGCACAGTCTTATTCTTCCCAAACAAGACCGAAGCGTCTCGAGTGAGATTATTCCTAGCAAATATCAAAGACGTGAAGTTCAAATTCCCCAGGCTTTCCGGTATGGATCCGGTCAATTGGTTGTGCGAGAGGTCGAAATTTGGTCACTTTAGGATTTCTCCAAAAATCATTGGATTGAAAACCCTCTCGAAAAAAAAAAAGAATCCGGACGCAGAGGCTTCTGACAAAAAAAATTGTCAGACGGAAACACCGATTGGCTTGCGATTTCTGTATCCTGCCTATTCACTCGTTGGATTCTGGAGAGGCCATGGACGATAGCTGTGCCGTTGAAGTTGACCTCCTTAAAGCTCCATTGAAGCGAGTTTGGCTAGTGATGGGTAAAACCCAATTCTGGATAAACGGAAGAAAGCTAGTAAGAAGAGTATGTGAAGGCAAAAACATCCCAAGATGGGTTTCCAAATGATGGTCCCAGCAACCGTCCGGATATGGTTAATTTTCCTAATCCCTGTGGTCTACTGGCTCTCACTCCCTTTCCCAATTATTTGGGTGTTGAAGCTCAAAAAGTTGCTATGGCGTCTATATCTGAGGCTATAAAAGTTGCTGAAAAAAAATTGGGGAAGAAATAAAGTGTTTAGATGTTGGTTTGAAAGATCAGTCTGGTGCTAAGGGGAAAAGTGTTTGGGTGATGAAACCCAATCTATTGTCGAAGGGAATCTGAAAAGTTTCAGATTGTGAATATCCAAGAACGAGTGAATAAAGAAGAAGAAAACTGTCGCAATTGGGTCAGATATTACGTTTCAATGGTGAATGTTGTTTCATAAAGAGAAGGTCCTAAACTCGCGCTCGGTGAGGGGGCCGGCCCTTTGCCCCAAACTCTCTGGAAGAGCAGACACCACAATTTGTCACCGATTACTTGCCGGAATTCTTCTACAGATTGATGAGATATTGGGAGAAACGAAACGGGCCAAGATTCCCACCAAGAGCGTGATTTACGCATTGGAGAAATTAAAAGAAAAAAAAGATCAGTTCCTTCTATTGAGGTATGCATGATTAGAATTTATTTATGCTATGTGCAATTTAAATTCTTAACATCCATGAATATGTTTTATTTGAGAACAAAGACATGCTTAATTGACTATGTGTTATTGAGTTATAAGCATTTAGCATGTTTCATTTGCAATAACGCTGAATTATACACATGCCCCTATGCATTAGCTTATGGGTTCAAATCTCAAACCAAAGCTCAATAGCAAAGCTTTGAGCATAA
>JAOYMZ010000534.1:0-10082 GCA_025802335.1 Pinguicula primuliflora | reverse complement strand
GTCTGTGGTTTGGCAGTTATGGAGAGAGCGGAACTGTGTCAGATTCGACGGAGAAACAGAGAGAAGCACCCTGGATAAAATCCGGTTGGACGTCTGGTACTGGTTACAGGCGCACGGGAAAGCATCCAAGACGGCCACTCTAGGCGATTGGTTTCGTGATCCTCTTCAGACTGTGGGACTAGTTTTGCGCACATGAGGCATTGCTGGTTTTTTGTTATTTCAGTTGTACTGCTATGAAGATGGCTAAAATTTTAGCATCATAGGCATTGTACATACTCAGTTTGGGATGTTAATAAAATCATTTACTTACCAAAAAAAAAATATCTAGTGCGAAGATGGTAAACATGGTGTACAACCTTTACGTAAATTTCGTAAAATTTTACTTAATGTTTGTAATCAAGTGTTTTGAATTATCAAACCTATACTAATTATTCCTATTTTTAAATACTTTGCTAAAAAAAACATAATGGTGTAACACATACGTATAAGAAAAAAGGTTAAAAAAAAAAAGTAAAAAGGTTAGGGGTGCATAAATGAATTCAGTACACATAATATATATATATATATTAATTAAAAATAGAAAAAATTATGTAAAGTAAAATCTAATAACAATTCGAGAAATAATATATTTAGTAACTTTTTTTAACAATGCAAAAAAAAAAGTTATTAAATATATTTAGTAACTGATTTTAAACATTCATTTTAAACCTCATAACATATGTTTAAATTTATTTCTATTAAAATAATTATTTAATAAAATTTTATTCCCCTATTTAAAGTTAATGATGCTGTATTCCAAAATTGAGTAATATTTTTTGGGCGTTGTTACACCTATAATATGCAAATCAAAATTTTAAATCAAAACAGTGCGAAATAATGAAAATATTTTCCCCACTTAGAACAGAAATACAGTTAGGCCCAGGTCAATTTCGGCATTTCGTATACATTCGATTTATGGTAGTACACTAAGCATTTTCCATATTTTTTCTGCGGATTTAATTCTAGATGGATTAACCTTTAATTATAATTAACTTTCATAAAATCCTATCGTTATTAATAAATTAGCAGGATAAATTACTTAGCCAAAAAAAATAATACGATAAACATTCCAGAAATTGTGATCTGTGTGTAATGTTTCAAAGCGAGCGAACATAGAATCCCACAGAAACTGGATCTAGGTTATCTAACGCCCTGTCGTGAAATCCAACTGGATGTATGCCTCCAGAAGAAGGCCAAAAGGAAAATTGTTAATCCTTGAAGCCGAAAGAAGAGGCAATGTTTTGGTTCATGAAAACAAAACAAATTGAAGACGCAAATCGACAGGAACATACGAGGAAGACGAAGAAAGTTATGAAGCAAATTGTAAATTCAAGACGTAATCTGTGTTCTTGTCTGTCACCCCCGAGTAAATGCAGATTAACCTAGTACAAGAATGAACAAATTCGCCTCCACAGCCGCCACCGATAGACCTGGGGCTGGGTATCACGTCACACGACGAAATGGTGAGAGGGTTTTATAGCGGGGGTTAAGGCGATCCAACGGCTCTCAATGATCGGAGGATAAGATTCCCAATCCCATCCCAACCGTTAAATTTGATGGGTGTAATGTTGCCAATTGGGCGGGTTAGGGGTAAGATGCCCCGATTCCCGGAGTGATTATGTTTTGTATACTAAACTTTTTTTTAAAAAAAATGGTCTGACATACTACATTACATTTTTTTTGTTACATAGATTTTTATAAAGTACAAATCTATTATAATTTTTTGTAATTAAATAATTTAATCCATTAACACAATAAATCCAGACATACAATGCGTTAATTCTTTTCAAGTAAATAATAATAATAATAATTTATGACTATTATTCAGAAGAATGCTTGAAATAATTTTGTGAAAATCCTAAAACCCCACTGCACCATTTTCTAACAAATATATATATATATATGAATTGTGGGCCTGTGGCGGGTAAATTAATCAATTTCAATACAGAACCTTTTTGGCATTAGCATCTTGGTATTCGTCTCCCCCGTGCTGAGAAGAATGGTGAAACCCGAACTCGTCATTCTTCCGGCCGCGCCGTGGAGTGTCGTCCGTCGGCGTTAGAGGTACACCAAACACCCAATCCAGCACGTTGAGGTATTTTGATCTGAAGACCTCCCTTTCCATTGCATAACAGTGCATGATAACAGCAGTGGATATGCTGAAGATGAGGACATCAGCACGTTTGAAGTTTCTGGAGCGAGGCAAGTATCCAGTATCAGTAATGCACGTAAAGAAGCTTTCAATTGCTCTGGCAAGGCAGTACAGGGAGATCTCTATCCTTCTGCTCTTCTTCTCGATGGCGAGGGCAAGACCGGTGGGAAACTGTGTGCAAAGAAAAATGCATGTAAGTTATGTAAGAGAATTGGTGGAGAACAAAAGATTTCCCCACACTACACTATTGTTTCTTGCTTCAAGGGAAAATGAGAGACGATGATCCATTTACCGTTCCTAACGCAACCAGGGGAATGCTACATTTGTTCATAGTCCTGAACAGGATGCAGGTCCATATCCTGCGGGGTAAAGCAAGAGGAGGTAATCAAGTCAATTGGCATGCATTCAGAAAAGCAGCTTAAACGATAACGAACGTAGCACGATGGTTAGGAGTCAACTATAGAAAGTATCTTTTGTTTCAGGAGGGAGAGACAGTATTGTAGGTTCCAACACAGCAATTTTGTTCTGGTCCTTAGGACTAGATTAATGAGATATGTCCAGAATAGTCAATCATAGCCGTCGGATTAAACGGTCAGGATAAAACATACCATTAGATTAATAAAATTTAATAAATTATATAGTTGCTTTTATCCTGAACGCCGACCGCCATCAATGGCTATTCTAGACATATCTCATTAATCTGGTCCAGAAAAAAATTCTCTAACACAGTCTCACATTCCTTTTATGTGCAATCGTGTATCTTTCATGGGCGGTAACCCTGGCCTCTTACGAAAAAATCCCTAGTGTCCCGCCGGGTTATATTGCATTACCAGAACTTTTTGTGAAGTGTTCTAGAATCTAGTCTATCAATTCAGGATTCCCCAAACAAAGAAATTGTTTTTGTCAAACACAGGAATTCTTTGCTTACCAGGCTGACGAGCAATACGTCCAAAGAAACAAGCTTGACCTTGTAGTACCAAGAAGAACTTTAGGCAGAATTGCGTACGGCCTGAGAAATATTGAAGTCACCAACGTAAATTCTAGTTCAATATAATGCACGTGTAAAAGAAAGCTTAAGGGTCGAAAAAATTGCCTATAGAATCACAGTACCAAGACAAATTCCATCATATATGAGGTAAGATTAAGAACACATGCAATGAAAAAAAAAAGTAACAGATAGTTAATTCTCGATATATTGCGACTTAATTGCACAAGCGTACAGGAGATCAAAGGATACAAGAATGCTCTTAATATATCTAATCATATATTCAGTTGTGGCTTCTGCACTTCAAATCAAGAAACAATTAGTCATGATCGACCATCAGGTTAAATGACCTTTTGAAGAGACTTAAACGGTGCACAATCAAAGCAGGAATCAAATAGACTGGGACGTAAACTGGCAATGCTCTTTGATAGGCCTGAAGAAGAAAGGAAAAGAAATGGGCTGCACATGACTGAGTTCCATGGATAATCTGCAACAAGAAATTACACTTTTCACAATGATATTCGACAGCTGAAGTTCAGAAGTGAAAATACGCTACTCAGTCAAATAATGCGTAAGCCCAAATTACCAAGAAAACCACTCACAAGGATAATCTTAGTACATCCTGTTATACGAGTAGCTATGATAAAGCTCCATCAACCATGTATCAGCAATAAACAGAAGCGACTTAGCATTTCAACAGCATTACTTCAATACTGAGGTAGTATACCCAACCACACCAACTTAAGGCATTTTTCAGGATAAGGCAAGTTAACGCTTCTCTTAGCTCATTTGCACATTTTATTCACGACTATTACATTTCTATCCAAGAAACACATGACATTGTTAAGGGGTGTTTACTGTAAAGCAACGTACAAAGAACACAGACAGCATAATTCATATAGTAAACGATAGGCTCACGGAGCAGGGTTACTATATGGAATGACTCAGAATAATATTTTTGGCATTGCTGAACTTGTAATTGTATGCATGCAAGACTGAAACGAAAATAATTCTAGCAGCAGAAAACACATCGAGCATCTCATATTCACGTACCGTGCAAGGTATTTTCATCTGAGGGTCTAGGTTAATGTTATCTCCAATGGACTTGTAGAGTTTCTCTATGCCTTCCAAATTTGTAAGAGGCAGGCCACATGCAAGCTCTTTTATACCATTAAGGATGGCTAAGTCCTTTCCCCCATGTTTGTTGAGGAACGACTTATAAGATGAGGGTAAACTATCTTGCTTCAATATGTAAGCTGATCTGAAATAAAATCCCCACTGTGAGAAAAATGCTCCACTGAGAAATGATTAAAACATACAGTCAAACACGTAAAATCCTCTGAATACAGGAGGAAAGCATATTTGTAACCGGTACATTCATTAGAAATAGAACCCTTTTTGTTCTTCAAGCCTAGTCAGAATAAGGAAGTCACCTGGAAGAATATGCAGAAATCACAAAGCCCCAAAAAATAGGCAACAAATTTTCAAGTTGTCATTTAGAATAGTGCCCGAGTACATGATCCTTTTTCCTCTTTTATTTGGAAAGTCTGTTACCAGCGTACCTAAGATATATTAGTCAACTGAATAATAACGTTTCAATATTTTTGAAGTTCCTATCGCATGCTTTAAACACAGTAATCCAGAGGTAAGTAATATTGTTTGTGTCCATTTGTTAACATCTCCTTTTGTGCATCAGGTCATGTCTGTGATCAGAGGCATCCAGGGGCTGAGTGGTGGTCTAGCATTCCATGGCGGGGCACCATATTAAGGATGCTAAGGAGCCACAGATGAAGCAAGCTAGATACTGGAGATAAAGAAGGAACACTCAAGACAGTGGGAAAAGTGTGAGTCTGGCTCTAGGAGACATACAGAGGGCACAATATTAAGGAAATCTTCAAGATGCCAACATTGAGCTTAGAAGTAATTCCGGGGGAGGTTCATTTAGCGGGTAGGCATACACGCACATCCTCGTACGAGGAGGCAAGCGGGTACCATACTCGTTTTCCTTTTACTGGATTTTCCTCTACCCGGAGATTTGCCGGAAAAAGTTTTGAGGAGGCGGGACGGTTTACCCTCCTCATTTAGTTGATTCGGATGGACAGGAATTGTCCACGTACAATCCGAATCATTAAATGGGTATTTTTCTGTTGATTTATTTTAAGTTCATTAAATGGGTAGAAAATCACTAGCTTTTATTTGGAAGCTTCTTTCATCTTTGGGCTGAGTCTCTTCGTCAAACCTTGTAATTTTTATACATCCATTATCAATAAAAGCAACAATTTATTAAAAAAATAATAATAAGCACAGTAATCCAATTAAATTGGATATTAAGAGATGGATGCAAAGACCTATGATTCAAAAAGTACGACATGAGCAAGAGTTGAGGTCAACTATGCTACTCGAGTCTATGCTCAACAAAGGCATGACAAACTAAGTAGCATGCTCTAAACTACAAAGTACAAACTGCAAATAAAAGGAATTGAATAAGAACCTCACAGAATCTGGGAGGAGGAGAGACACATAAGGAAAATATCTCCATGTTTCCATGACAGGGGCTTACATACACGCCCAAATCTCTGACTTTTTATCCCACACCGCGATGCCAATACAGTAGCACGCATGAGGATGTAGATGGCCAAGCTTGTGTGCTCCGTATTAAACCCTGTAAGCAACATCGATGGCCCAGCCAGTGCTCCAGCCACCAAAGCCCTCCAATTTGCTGTCCTAAACAGTTAGCAAATTCCCACAATCAACTGCTGAATTATTGGCATAAAATCAAAGCTCGAGCAAGAGATAGCATTAAAGTCATGCCTTCGATGACCGCCCAAAGCCGCAATACCCTCATCAACAGATACAAATGTTCCTGCAAATGTTCCAAGAAACAATCCGTATCTCAAGGTCTCTTTCAAAGACAATATCATATCTGCGCTAAGTGAAGTCATCTCTCTTTTCCTGAAAACGAAAATATGCATCCATAAGATCATGGTGAAGGAATGAGATGCTCATCAACTTGCAGATGCGCTGTTACTAACAAGTAACAACGCTCCCAACCACAATGCTCTGAATATTTCTTTACAATACCATAGATTTGCTCCTTTAGGAACACAAAAAATTACCTAAACTTCAATGGATTATAATAACCTTTAGAATGACAACTAGAATTTTCTTAAACCTTTCCTGAACCAGAATTTTTTTCCAGTTAAGTCTCTTTCTAAATCCGTTGATAACTCAAAAAAGAAAAAAACTCAAAAGGGAAAGCTTAAAGCTCAGATAATCAAGAATAAAATAACTTATTACAGCCGCAAATTCGCTCCTCCACCTCCTACTCGAGAAATAAAAAATAACCCGAATGACGAATTACGTAAGCCGAGAATTTCATAGAAATTATAATAAATGTACTTTGAGGAAGGTAGCAATCGTCTACGCCGGAGTCGCACCAGTATTGAAAAGAACGCCAGCCCTCCTTTAATCCCTGCGCCAATGGCGAATCCCTTAACGGACGCCGTGCAAACTCGCCATGCCTTATCATATTCCTGAACAGGATACGAATCGAGGCTGAGCAGAGAGCACGCCGACGCCGACGATGGAAATCCACACCTCTCGAATCTTCTCTTCCTACATTCCTCACAGTCGACGGAGCCGCACTTGCACGAGCCGGCGTCGTCGGATGACATGTCGGTTTCTGTTTCTCCGTCGGCCGCGTCCGCCAAACGCCGTTTCCGATCGGATGCAAGAGAATGACCTTGATCTGAATATCGAAACTAGTGAGTGGTCGGGGGCAGTTGTTTGTTGTTGGTCAAATTTGGGTGCCGTCTCAGACGATTTTAGTTAATTACTTATTAAGGAGTCCGTGTTTACGTGGTGAGCGGGGGAATTGACATTGGAGTCCTCTTATAAATAGTTCTCCCTTCTCATTTTTTTTTTAGCACCACCACATCCACACAAGTTTTATATTTTCTCAAATTGCAAAGAAGAATATTTGCAACGTCGGTTGAGAGCTATAACAAAATTAAGATAACTTTTATATATTGCGTAAAAGTGTGCATATTCTTTATATTTGATTTATTAAATACGTAAATATTAATTATCCTTATTAAATTTATACATTATTTTTATTACTACAAATTTATTTTAGAATCCGTATGATATATAGTTAGGATCAGAGTCAGCATCCCCGTCTTTACTGTCCCAAGTCTTAAAATGTTATTGGAGATTTGGAGAAACATAGAAGTACACGTATTATAAGGAGTGAAATAGATATTGACGCACAACTTAACTGCAGACATCCAGATTATCAGACTCGTTGGCTTAGTTTGCATCAGCAAGTTGTTGACTATATACTGGCCACTGGGTTCTGGGGGGCATATAAGAGTTTCTCTATGCAGATAGATTGATATTTTGTGACGGTTCTAATTGATCGATGACATCCTCGCACGCACACATTCGGAATGTCATTCAGGGAGTGTGCAGTCACATTGCAGGATGTTTATGTGATATGGGAGCTCCCAATTAATGGGCTGTCAGTTTCTGGTCTGTCGGGTACTGGTCTGTCATGGTCGTTCTTTCGTATCAAGCAGTATATGGAAGAGTTCTACGACATTGTTATTGATGCATTTAAATTTAATATAGATTGATAATGATAGTGATGAAATAGACATACAGTATTATGCCTGGGGTGTCATAGCCATGATTTTTGGGGGCATTGTTTTTCCGAATGGTAGCGGATATATATGATAGATATGGACTTGCTCTTGTATATAGAAAATTTGTCGATGATAGACTCGTACAGTTGGGTAGTGCGTTGTTATATTGCCTGTACAACCACATGTGTGGGATTCATGAAGACAACTTTAAGAATGTGGGCAGCGCAACTAAATTGTTGCAAATATAGGCTTATTCACGTTTCTGTACCATTACGTCGACATTCCTGAGGTATTTCGTCTCACAGATAGTGGAGACGTGCCGACACTCCTGGGTATTTCGGAATAGATTTTATACATAGATAAACAATCGAAATACAAGGGCACACCGAGTATAATCTTAATTTTAGGGCCTATCAGATGTCATTTGATATCGTTAGGGCCTATCAGGTATAATATTAATTTTATTATTCATGAACATTAATTTATTATTATTGATTATACATATAATTTTGATTTTTGTATTAGTTTGGTTTGCAGTTTCATTCCACCCCATATACAGACGAGGAGATGAGTCATATTCTCGATCATGATTGTTTACTATAGACGTACGACAAGCCCATCTTTTTTGGCGATATGGTCGAGTCCGTGCATAGTAGACACACCGTTCATCAATTTGGTTGGACCCATGGAATCCCACAAGGGGTAGATGTTGAAGGGGAAACACTGACACACAAAAAGCCGACTGAGAGGATTAAATGGCGCAATTAGGCAGTTTATCTGAACTAATATATTGGTATATGGGCAAATCGTTATCAGAACACCCAATTCGATCATGTCAGAGGTGTCGGGATGCCAAGTACTTGAGTGGATGGCTATCGATTTTGGGCCGAACAACACAACTGAAGATTTTGTACACCTGTGCACCCGGTGGAGCAAGTGGGTGTGTCAGTAGATTTTGCGCCTTTCCTAACTCTTATGATATATGTATGCTTATTTAATTCTATGAAATTATGCTTCTTTTCTTGTATTTATTTTATATTAATTATATCTTATAAAAATTTAAATATACAAGCTTAAAATATATTTGAAAAGGCAAACAACCTGGTTCTAACAATTCCAAAATGGTTAATATAAGTTGGTGTGAGGTAACATAAAAGGCTACAGCGCGAATTGGATGACGAGTCGGTTAATACACAGGCTTCTACCAGTCAGTAGAGGATGCAACATGATCATGAGACTTGTACTTCACACCAACCAACTAATCATGGGGCAAGGACAATTTTATGCCACAAGAGATAGTTGAAGCATATTTTAAGTGCAATATTAGTCATAGTGAATTTATGAGAAGAGAAATGAATTAATTTTTAATATATTTTTAATTTTATTTTGAGCGTCTTCATTTTCTCATCTTCAGAATCTAAAAAAAATTCCAAATTACATTTCGTATTGATTAACCCAACAGGAAATGAAATTCAATCCGTTTTAAAATATAACTAGCATATTACCCGTGCCCTCAGGCCACGGTTCTGAGAGCTCAATGCAAATCAATGAAAAAGCAAATCGAGAATCTAAGCAATAAAAGGAACAATATCTATCACAGTTAATTCCGGGTGACATATTAGGTAACATTGCCTTGGCAAAAAAATCTATACAAAAGTAGGGCATATGTGCAAAATAAGGTGTTGATTGGTAGCTGCAAGATGGTATTTGAAGTTGGTAATGGAGGAGATTGTCCTGCCACAAAATGTACAGTTGATACTATCTGTGGCTGTCCGTTCCCCATACGCCCAACACGGATCCAAGGGCGCGTCCGAGTTTAGGAGGCATGATAAAAGTGTGTAAGCCTGCATTCATGAGGGATGGTTAGTTACGGAAGAGTGTTATTTTGAAGTGAATAAGTTATCGACGAATGCGGTAAAAATTTAAACGAAACGAACGCATTGCTCAGTCTCACATCACATTCTGCACAATACTATCAAACTTGCTTGAAGAACTCAAATTCTGGCAGAAACAAAGGCAGTTAACGTGCAAAAAACGTGGAAGAAAGAAGCCCAAGAAACATTTAGCAAACCACTAATTAACAAAATGATGGGGTGGTTTAAAAAATCATGCAACTGAGAGGAGGAGTGTTGATTGAAGAAACATAATTTGATAATCTTATAGTGCTATTGATAACTATTCTGCAGATTCCCCGCTAGCAAAGAACACACCCAATGAATGTCCTGCATATATGTGCGTATATAAATAGATATTGAGAACAGCT
>JAOYMZ010000533.1:0-10082 GCA_025802335.1 Pinguicula primuliflora | reverse complement strand
CTCAGTCCTTGCGTGCTCAGTCCGTACTCAACTTTTCGTAGCACCATCCGTTTTCGAAATTGGTCGCACCATTGGAAGGCTTATACATTGTATATGAAAATGCACATGCTTTGGTCTGGTTTCGACGACGTTATCACCGTTTAATAGAGGGTTATGAATCCCCTTGGGTTAAGTAGTCCTAAATAGGGTTTTAGAAATTTCCGGCGACGAAGTCGCCGAAAACCAGACCAAAGCACGGGGATTTTCATCTACAGTGTATAAGCTTTCTAATGGTGCGACCAATTTCGAAAACGGATGGTGCTACGAAAAGTTGAGTATTGACTGAGCACGCAAGGAATGAGCATACGAAGGTTACCCTTTCAAAGTATATTTGTTATTTATACTTGATAAAATTTTCCTTCAATATAGCACACCATGCTATCAGTTAAAAAATTATTTGCCATCTTGTTCCGTAAAAAATGTGCTCCACCATGACCGCATCATATTAGTATACTGATCTAATTCATTTTTAAATACAAACTTTTCACTAATCTCAAAATTTTCTGGATAAAACTCAGTTACACGAAATAACCGAGATCAAAATTGACAAATTGATCAAAATTGACAAAAAATAGAAAAATCGACCATAATAATGATAATAATTCTTGAATGATATATCTACTGTCTTTTGCAATTATGTAATCTGTGCGTAATACCTCAAATTCGGAAACCAAGATATTGTTATTAAAACAAAATTTTGGATAACTTTCAATAATTTGTTTCAAAAATTATTATAAATTGTACACTTGATCAATTATTTCTCAATATTCTAATCATACTTGAAAACATTAACTACTTTTCACGTCTTATTTTAAAGTACTATTGATATTATTTGTATTGTTTCCAAATAATATTACCACAAACTTATTTTTTATGAGTTTAAATACATAATATATAAAAGAAATTAATAACAATAAATAAAGAATAAATGATAAATCCATATATATAATGTCATATGAGATATATAAATTTGGTAAAAAAATATAATGATAAATTAATAATTATATTTCTTGAATAAATTGACACAATAATGGATAACATATTTAAGACTCTCTTTCCTTCTTCTCTTTCTTTCTTTTTTTTAGCAATGCAAATCATATATTTTATAAATGATTAAAAGTATTTACAAAAGGCCACATCTTGCGAAAGAAAAAAACCAGAGAGAAAGTCGGCGTAATAATTGAGCGACCTGCTGAGGAAGAAAACCCAAAATTTCAGTCGGCCCTATCTATAATGAAGACTGAGAACACTTTCAGGCAACCTCTCCCACTCTGCATATGTGTAACTTGTCACTCTTCCAATTTTACGGGCAGTTTCCCAGATTCTTCGTTGAATACTCCGTAGGATTTTATCGACATCAAAGGTTTACTGCTCAATTTTTTTTTTATTTCTTGCTGTCCAGATGCACCACACTGTTGTGGACCAAATTGTGATCCAGATATCTTCATCTTCTTTTTTGCAGATTGATTGTAGATGTCTTTCAAAGTTTACCCATATATCTAGATGAGGAGGCGGTCGATTACATCCCAACCAATTGTAGAGTTTGTTCTAGACTAGAGTAGTTTCCGCGCAGTGAAAAAAGAGGTGAGAAATATTTTCATTGCTGAATCCAGATAATTGACATTCAATCTGGACTCCTGAAATGCCCCTTGGTTGTATGTTGTCAGCATTTGGGATCCTGTCCAAGGCCATTCTCCATGCGAATGTGGATTCTTTCAGAGGTCCCTTGCCCGTCCACAATTTTGCAAGATGCTTATTTCCCGAAGATTTTCGAGGTAATCCTGATAGCCGTATAGACAGATTTCACAATATATTGAGTAGAATTACTGGCTATTCAGGACCATTTGTCTTGCCAATTGTCTAATAGGACTACCTCTTGAATATGTATAGTTAACTCCTCTAGAGACTGTGCATTAGGCTGGTTGTGCATATCTGTCCATGTCCACTTCCAGTCATTTTGCTCATTAGAGAATTTTTGACCGATCAGGATAAACTTGTCTGCTGCTTGATGGTAGAGGGTTGGAAATAGAGTACATAATCGATAGACTGCACACTATAAGTCTTCCCAAAAGTATGTATCATGACCATCTCCTAATCTTCTTAGGTAGTTTTTCCAAAACCACTCAGCCATTTTGATTTGATTCACCATTGTTCTCCAGCAATTAGATTAATTTCGTAGGGATTGACTGATGCTTTCAAAATATAATGTTCTGTAGAAATCTCCATATTTCGATTCCATGATCTCTTTCCACAGAGAGTTGTCATCATTCTGCAATAATCTCCAGCCCTGTTTTGCTACTAGAGCCTCATTAAAGTCCTCTAGATGTTTGATACCAAGACCACCATCCTCCATTGTTTGACAGATCTCAGTCCAAGCCACCTAAGCTATTTTTTTGTTGCTACTTCTCTAGATCCCCACGAAAACTGCCTTTCGAGTTTGATCAATTTTTTCAACACTGTCTTACGAGCTTTGTAGATGGTCATCAAGTGAACGGGAATACTGGTAATAACAGCTTTGAGTAGCGCCACTCTGCCCCCGAAGGATAAGTAATGCATTTCCCAGCTAGACAATTTTCGAGAGATCTTATCTATTGTTGGTTTCCACATCTTGCAACCATTATTTTTTCTCTCCAATAGGTAAACCACGGTAGATAAGTGGTATTGTAAAGATACGAAATTTTCGTCACATTAGTTATCAAAGCATATTATAAATATGCAATGTTTCGAGATTTAATACGAAATAATTTCTTGCTTGGGCCGGACCTCATTTTAGTTCGTTCAGGCGAAATTTGGGGCTTAGATGATTTATTATAAAACTTTGGGCTTCTTCAACTGCTTGGGCTCAACAGTCCAGCACAATTAGTCACAGAATAGAGATACAAGGGTGTGAGACTCCATCAACATTAGGAAAGTGGGAAGCAGAATGACAGACCCCTCATCTCTGATTCGCCGGAAAAATCAAACGAAATTGCTGGATTTTTGGCACACGGAATTGGAGTAGCTGGATCACCCAATGGAACTCGTTCTGCCTATAAATACGAGTAGTATGCGCAAAGGAGAGCACCATTCGGAAGAGGTGAATCCAGGTTCAAGAAGAGCAAGATTTTCGAAATTGAGCAAGGGATTGGGTAAGTAAACCGACCACCGGGGTGAAGCAGCATGATCGGGAGTTTTTATTTCTCTATGCTTTTCTATGCATTCTCGGTTGAATTCATGATTCCATTTGAAGAACTTGGTTCTTGTTTAGTCTGTTAGATATTCCTCTTCGAAAATCTTCCTATCTTGTGCATTGATAAAACTGTTACTTTAGGTGAGAAGTCGTTTGCCTAGGAACAATTTTTGTGGAATCTAGTGTAGATTTCAAATCTTCAAAAACCGTTTAAAATTCATGAAAGACATTTGTTGCGATGCACTGTTAGAATTGTTGAAGTAATCATGATGTTCTTGTCTAGATCCATGTTTGGGTCTTTTTTTAATTTTTTGGAAGAAACTGTTTTGTGGAATGTTTGAAAACTCAATGGGGGCATTCTTAGTATTTTGATTGAGTCAAACTCATAGGTACGGTTTTCCTTGAGTTGAAGTATTAGGTCTTTCTACTCATTTCGAAGAAAAGAATCTTCATAGGGTTGAATATTACGAGCTATCCTATATGTCATGTAAGCGTCCGTGAGTTGGAAAGGAATGTGTGGGAGATCTTGGCTAGAGGCTGTGTTGAGCAGATAGCTCGGGTATTGGGGCATGTGAGGCCTCGAGTTGGCGGTTGAATCGATTTTGGTTGGGTTACAACCCCGTGTGTGGAGTACCGTCCGGCATAAGATGGTTGCTCGGTGTTGGAGCGTGTGAAGTGGCCTTTGCTTTCTGGGTTGCAGTCCTCGTTGTTTTGAAAAGAAAAGAAGAGTCTTGTTATGCATTTTCCTTGAAGTAGGAAACGTTTGAAAAGTCTCGCCCTTCATTGTTTTTACTCAATTCAAGTTGTGTATCAGTTCTTTCATCATGCATTAGTGTTGCCTATCTGATGTTTTGCTACATATTTTAATTAAAATCATGTTTTGAAAGCCCCTCCCCCTCGCTATTTTACTCGTTCCGATTCATGTGCCATTTTCATGCATTTAACTTTGCATATCAGATGTTAGCCTCGTAGTTAGTTTCCAACTGAGCTTTAAAAGCTCACGGATGTGTGTTGTTTTGTACATCCTACATTTTTCAGATTTAGGTGATGCAAGCCATGGACGAGGCGGCTAATTTCTGGGGTTAGCACAGCTGGTGGAATGCTATTCCTTCTTAGTTTTATTCCTGCGTTTGATAAGATTAATTATTATTGAACCTCATATCTTTTAGTTCTTTGATTCCTCTTTTTGAGGATGTGTGGTTTTTCCACCAAAAGACAAGTTAATTTCCGGATATTTTATGGCAACTCAATGAATAAAAGCATTAGTTGTTACCATAAATTTTGGGACAGTTACAGGTGGTATCAGAGCTATAATTTCTTCTCATTTCCTGCTAAGGAGCATGAATGGAGAAGAGGGGCAACCAATGAGTCAAGGCAGCCTAAGTAGTCAGCACTTGAATAAAAGTTGGAAATGCATCATGAGGAGCTGCAGTATGGCAACATACCGACCGTTGGTTGCACGAGCAGCAGGGTCAGCTGCTGGCTCATCTTGAGCTAACCTAGGAGCATCGCACATACATTGAGGAGAGTTTTGCAAAGGTCAGGCAGAAGCTGAGAAGTCGAAGGAACAACATAACAACTCTACAGTGACCAGTATGCCAGACATACTGATGAGATAGTGTACCTACGCATTGATAACCAGCAACTCATAGCACAGGCTGGGATAGCAGGACGCACAGGTCTGCCATGACATAAGTTGGGTAACATTTTGGTGAAACAGCCATGGCAGCACATGGGTTATTCAGACCATATGTCTCTCAAGTGATGAAGGGAACGCCTGTGCAAGTGCAGGGGCAAGAGAGCATCGGAAGAGGAATCAAAATCCTATTTATCTAGCTAAACCTCACGCGTACAGGGTAGGAGGAGCTGAGGAAAGGAGGCAAATCCACCAGGAGGTGAAAGCTAGAAAAGGAACCTACAATCGAGTAAGAAATTTACCTATTTGGTGTAGGGTGGGGAATGCAAATTCTCAACTCTAAAGGATTGATCTTCCTAGGATAAACAAAAGCATGTTTTTCCTAAAATAATTGTTGGTTGAAGGGGGTGAAATGTTCGAATCTGGTTGCTCCCATGGTTAGGTATTTTGTTGTCTAGTGAACCTTGCATCATTATGTGAATATCGATTTTGCTGTCTTGTGAATTTGGCTTTTGCCTTGTGAATTTGGCTTTATTACGTGAATATCAGGATTTGGTTGTCTTTTGAATCATGCTTCATTTCGTGAACATCATGACTCTGTGTTGGTGATGAGTTTCATACGTGTGTATTAGCACTCACCCCACTGTCATCTTTTTCAAATCTCCTTTACCCACCTCACCGTTTGAGAAACCATGAATTTTGAAACAAAACACTTGCTCACCCATACTGCTGAACTATGTTTTCAACCTCCCGCCCCGAAAATCGGATCTCTGCAATTTCCTCTAACACAAATGGTTTCAATTTTCTTACAAAGCAGGATTCCGTTTTCCCAGTGCTTTCAAGACCGAAAGAAATTTTAATTTCTTTCCAAAAAAAAAAGTTCTGCATTCTATTTTCAAAACAAAACCAAGAAAAATCTATTTCTTTTTAATTGCAAATAGAACAATTTTGGGACACCGAATATGAAATGTGTGGAGGAAGGAGGGTTGGATGTTGAATGAGACTAGAGTATGAGGTGGGGGGAAGTGAGACCTGTGTGGCAGATACAAAAGACTTGTGGCTTGGTATTTTGGCCTGTGTGGTTGGAGATGTTGAAGTCTGGGCTGAGATTGTCGTGTAGCTATCACATTGAGTTGCTATGATTGGTGCCTCTTATTGTTACGGATGTGCGCATTTACTGGTCATGAATAAGCCGAGCCTATAGATCTCAGAACATAGAATTTGTGATTGAAAACTAGGTTGCAGGTGAAAAAATAATAATAATAACTCCTTGTTGGCTTTGTTTTTTTAGCAAGATAATAACTCCTTGGT
Organism: Pinguicula primuliflora; assembly: GCA_025802335.1. Taxonomy (NCBI): domain Eukaryota; kingdom Viridiplantae; phylum Streptophyta; class Magnoliopsida; order Lamiales; family Lentibulariaceae; genus Pinguicula; species Pinguicula primuliflora. The sequence goes on along the minus strand of JAOYMZ010000533.1, from coordinate 3,927 downwards.
GGCTATTGTAATCATTAATCGAAATAGGGGTAAATTGCCTTGAGGTTATTTAATTGGTTGTGGTTTTGACATATCTCTGGTTATCTAAACTAATATGCTGTGGTACTCTTTTTCGTTGAAGAAATTATAAGTTCCTTGAAACTTTTTGGCTGTAGGTTATTTTGAGGGGTGTTTGAGTGTATAAATTGCACTCATAGACATAGGTACTTATCTGGTTAGAAGGCTTTTACACCATATACCTGCAACTAATAACTTCTGTTATTAGTGTCCAATTTTACTGGTAGGAAGGGTGCCGTAGGTTAGAACGAATTCGCAAATGCCCTACAATACAATATAGCTCTTCGTTTGGGAATTTACTTTGGTAAGTGTATCAAATATTGATTGAGAGAATTTTTGAAACTAAGTATCCTAACCTTTGTATTGAAGTTTCGATACTGCCTTGCTAAAACGATGAACTAGTACTGTTTTTATCCTAATCCTTTTAAAAAGTCCCTGCAGATGTTTAAAAAAAATATTACTCGTCTAATTACTATTCTTCAACCTTAGAAACCGAGAAAGGGATTCCTTTTGTGCAGGATCCTAGCCATCAGGTTGCTTAAAATATGATATGTGTGTTTCACTTAGTCTCTTTGTATTAGAAGCAGGAATAGAGGGACGATGCAATCAGTTGGCCACTAAAGCTACCAAGGAAGGGCTCAATATGAAGATCAACTGTACAAAGACCAGGAAGAAATGATGCTAAACTGGTTTATGAGTTTGCTTAATGTTAACTAAGCTAGTTTAATCATTTTAATCTTTTAACTATGTAAAGACACGTGGGTCTTTTGTATCTGCCCTAGCGTCCTGTTGATGTAAAAATATATATGTTTTTGAATGAAGGAAAAAGAAGATAAGCTCAAGTTCGAGCAACGCAGATCTATTCTTCTTCTCTTACAGTTTTTTTCCTGTTGAAGTTTCTTGTTGCAGATCTCTGAATTAAGACCATTTAGACTGTCAGAAAGGGATTCCTTTTGTGCAGGATCCTAGCCGTCAGGTTGCTTAAAATATGATATGTGTGTTGGCCACTCAACCTACCAAGGAAGGGCTCAATATGAAGATCAACTGTACAAAGACCAGGAAGATATGAGGTACTTGTCGAAAGTGGTCGCTGGTTGCAGGAGTAGAAAGATAAGCTGCTGGTTTAGATGTTGGCGGATGAGGATAGACGTGCTTGCACTAAAGGAAGTCTAGCAAGGGCTAGACGTATGTTGAGAACTCCGGTAGTAACAATGCAATTCTTCAGTGCCAGAATGTCCCCAAAGAGACATGACAAAGGAGAAGGGTATTGGTTACATAAGACGTCCGACTTAATTATTATAAGACTACCTTTCTGAGGTCAAGTGTGAGGAAAAACAGAAACGCCATTCCTGCCATGAAGAGGGGATGGCGGAGGAAAGACGTAAACTAAGAAACGACATATTCATCCTTCAAAAAACTATGGTTGCGGTCGGAGATTAATATGCTCAAGAGGCTGACAAATTAATTCAGCCATGGTTGGAAAAAAAACTCCATCTTAGAGGATTACTGTTGCCCCAAGCAAGAGTTGCAACTCGTACCAAATCTGCACAGGTGAAACTGGACAAGGCCTGAGAATCCCCGATGATGCAATCTTGAAGACAAATGGTACAAACGGTAACCAGTATTTTAAGGAATGATGAAGCTACCTCGATGATGCAGCAAGGAACCAAGGGAGATGGAACTCCTGTGTAACTGCCAGAGATGGGAGTGCTAGCTTCCCCTGCCCAGGTATGTTCCAGAATAACCGAGGATAATGATTTATTTCTGAGCTCACACGGTATGACTACCTAGATTCCCTCCACCACTAAGTCATCCCATGAATAAGTTTCGTTTCTAGACCTTAACTATAGTTTCGACCAGAGTATATTCAAATGAGCAAGTCATTCATTTTGCATGGGATGTGGTTATGAATTAAAAACCATTTTTTCAACTAGAAATTTTGAAATCTTCTCAAGTAAAATAAAATAACGGTGTACATATTAATGTGATTAATGGTGTAGGGGAAGTACATAGAAAGTTGAGTTATTACATAGGAATAGACAGGTTTTAATTAAGAAAATATGGGTGCCATGAAATATGCAAGTTTGGTGGATGAAACGTTTTTTAAGAAGGGGAAGATGTAAGGTACCCAAATTTTGGGACTTAATTTCTTTCCACTTTAGTCAGTCTAAGGTACATATTTTCAGAAACATAAATCCAAAGTATATTAGACCATATGAAGTGTTGGAGCGTGTAGGCGAAGTATCTTATCACCTAGCTCTACCACCAAGTTTGTCAAAGGTACACATAGTGTTCCACGTATCGCAGCTAAGGCGTTACATTATTGACCTTAGCCATGTCCTTGGGATCGAAAATTTTCCAGTCATGGAGGATCTTAGTAGGGTATAAGGCCCTATGAAAATCATTGGTACCAAGAAGATTAATTTGAGATCTCGTCAAATATCATATGTGAAAGTACAGTGAACCAACTATAGCGAGGATGAAGCAACTTGGGAGCTAGAAGAGCAAGTGCAAGCAGAACATCCTCAATTATTCCAAGCATCACAAGTTTCGAGGACAAAACTTAAATCAAGGAGGGGAGAATGTAAAGATACAAAATTTCATCACATTAGTTATCAAAGCATATTATAAATATGCAATGTTTCGATATTTAATACGAAATAATTTCTTGTTTGGGCCGGACCTCATTTTAGTTCGTTCAGGCAAAATTTGGGGCTTAGATGATTTATTATAAAACTTTGGGCTTCTTCAACTGCTTGGGCCCAACAGTCCAGTACAATTAGTCACAGAATAGAGATACAAGGGTGTGAGACTCTGTCAACATTAGGAAAGTGGGAAGTAGAATGATAGACCCCTCATCTCTGATTCTCCGGAAAAATCAAACGGAATTGCTGGATTTTTGGCACACAAAATTGGAGGAGTTGGATCACCCAATGGAACTCGTTCTGCCTACAAATACGAGTAGTATGCGCAAAGGAGAGCACCGTTCGGAAGAGGTGAATCCAGGAACAAGAAGAGCAAGATTTTCGAAATTGAGCAAGGGATTGGGTAAGTAAACCGACGACCAGGGTGAAGCAGCATGATCAGGAGTTTTTATTTCTCTATGCTTTTCTATGCATTCTCGCTTGAATTCATGATTCCATTTGAAGAACTTGGTTCTTGTTTAGTCTGTTAGAAATTCCTCTTCGAAAATCTTCCTATCTTGTGCATTGATAAAACTGCTACTTTAGGTGAGAAGTCGTTTGCCTAGGAACTATTTTTGTGGAATCTAGTGTATATTTCAAATCTTCAAAAAACGTTTGAAATTCATGAAAGACATTTGTTGTGATGCACAGTTAGAATTGTTGAAGTAATCATGATGTTCTTGTCTAGATCCATGTTTGTTTGTTTTTTAATATTTTGGAAGAAACTGTTTTGCGGAATGTTTGAAAACTCAATGGGGCATTCTTAGTATTTTGATTGAGTCAAAATCATAGGTACGGTTTTCCTTGAGTTGAAGTATTAGGTCTTTCTACTGATTTCGAAGAAAAGAATCTTCATAGGGTTGATTATTACGAGCGGTCCTATATGTCATGTAAGCGTCCGTGAGTTGGAAATGAATGTGTGGCAGATCTTGGCTAGAGGCCGTGTTGAGCAGATAGCTCGGGTATTGGGGCATGTGAGGCCACGAGTTGGCAGTTGAATCGATTTTGGTTGGGTTATAACCCCGTGTGCGGAGTACCGTCCGGCATAAGATGGTTGCTCGGTGTTGGAGTGTGTGAAGTGGCCTTTGCTTTATGGGTTGCAGTCCTCGTTGTTTTGAAAAGAAAAGAAGAGTCTTGTTATGCATTTTCCTTGAAGTAGGAAACGTTTGAAAAGTCTCGCCCTTCA
>JAOYMZ010000532.1:0-10083 GCA_025802335.1 Pinguicula primuliflora | reverse complement strand
AACAATTTCATAACAATTCCTAATAATTCAAAACAAATTCATAAAATCCGAAACAAAAACAAAAAATCCGAAACTCGAATGATATAAGAACTTGTCAGAAGAAGAACTAGGAAAAAGTCGTCGGAAGAAGCTGTCGAATAAGTCGCCGGATGCCGAATAAGTCACCGGAAGAGACAAAGAACTCGCCAGAGGAGACAAAGAACTCGCCGGATGCCGAATGAAGACGCAAGGGAAATGTTTCAATCGGTCTTGGGCGCTGATATAAGTTTTGTTTCGTACTGGTCTTCGGAAGATCGGTATTACGTACCACCGGTCTTCCCATGACCGGTGTATTAAAAAGTGAAACAAAAAATTATATTTTATATATACCGATCTTCCGAAGACCGATATCTTCTTAATTACGCGAGATTAAGAAATCTTAATTACTACCAATCTTTAAAAGACCGGTGTCTAGATTTAACGGTCTTCCAGTGGATGACATTTTTAAAAATCTTGGGAAAAGAAATTTTCCTCATCTCTCGAAACTTCTTCTCTCACTTTCCCACCTTCGACTCCCTCCCCAACCTTCCTTATCTCCCCCCAAGAATTTTTCTCTCCTTCTCGTATATTCCTCTGTCCTTCCCACTTTCGTCTACTCCCTCTCAATTTCTTCCTTCCAAATCCCTTGGTTACGACAGTTTGACTTCGCTCTTTTGATGTTGGTGATGATTGTGCATACGTCCTCTGTTATGTGTCCGTTGCCCTAGTTTAAAGACGAAGCGTCAGTTTGATCTTAGTACTAGTAATTTGCTGTTATTTACGCTGAATAGGGTTACGAAAGGAGTAAGGGAGTTGCCTGGAAGCTTCAACTCTGCTACAAGCAATGTCCCTTCTTGAACGTCTCTCGTGTACTTTGGGTTATTACTTGCTACTGGAGTGTTTTTCATCTTCATCTGCTTTGACCATATTCCTTCCTTTAAAGGTACAAAAAGTCAGCTGGCTCACATGTTCTCGAAGGAGGTAGGCATTTGGGACGATTTCTGCCGTTAAGACTTGAGAAACTAGATGAACTGAATTCTAAGAAGCACGGGCACGGGCACGGGCACGGGGTACGGGTACCGGCACGGGTACGGGTACGATATTTCTTGAAAATATAGGATACGGGTACGGCACCGGTACGTTAAAAATAAAAAAATAATAAATAAAATTTTGGTTCCTTTGCTTCCATTTTTTTCTCTCCTCTTTGCTTCCTTATTTTTTTATAAGTAAAAATTTTGTATTAATCTTTTGTATGTATTTATAGTATGTACCCACCTCTTTGGATATATTTCCCTTAAGCCCTTATATGGTTTTTTCTTTCACACTAGCCCAAAAATTATGTGTTCTACGTGTTCTCCTTGCCTCCATAAGATGTTGCTTCTCTGTAGATGTCTTCAGATCGAAAATGTGCAATTTCTTGTCTACAGAATCCTTCCGTCTCCCTCCATCTCCCTTCATCTCCACCGATCGACAACAAGCCCCCATCCAACGCCCCCATCCCAATTTCACCAGCCACACATCCCTAGTCCTCAAAATGCAGTAGCAGAACTACAAAGTTCCAATTTTTTTCCTTTCTTTTTCAAAAATCCCTTACAAATAACAAAGGGGGTGGATTTGTAAGGGGGGGCACGTGACCCCCCAGGTTCTTCACAAATCCACCCCTGTGAATTGGTCATCGATTTTTCGCCATTGGAGGAAGATTTTGCGTGCGGAAGCAGGAGTTATGTTGTGAATTTGTTTCGATTTCTCCCAATAAATGTGGGATTGGTGGGGGCTGTGGGTATTTATCGGAGCGGAAGGAGTCACGCGGTTTCCTGCAGCCAACTCCGGTGAAATTACAGGTACCCACGTACTCGAAGCCGTACCCACGTACCCGAAGCCGTACCCGAAGCCGTACCCGAAGCTGTACCCAATTTTGCAAAAGTACCAGTTTTTTTTTGCCGTACCGGGTACGTACCCGTGGCGTACCCGTGGCGTACCAGTGCCGTACCGGGTACGTACCCGTGGCGTACCAGTGCCGTACCGGTACCCACGGGGTACCCGGTACGGGTACTCCATCCTAAATGGAGTACCCGTGCTTCCTAGACTGAATTGCATAAAAGATTGGAAGATACAGGGAAGAAGAAGAATAATAAATTGAGAGATGAGATATTATGAACTGCACAGAACCACCACACGCCTCCTCAAGTGGTGCTTGCTTATATTTTCTACATCAAATTCATAATCTTTGTGGTCAATGGTCATCTTCCTTTTTATTCACTCACTTGTTGATTTACATTTCTTTTTTCTTCTTCTTCAGAGACTCTATTTCACATTAGGATTCATCGGCAGCATGGTTGGAACCATTTATGTATCGATGGTGATTCACAGTTACATCCTTTCTGTCATATTTTCTGCTTTACAGGTACCCGACTTCTTGTGTTGCCTCATCCATGTAGCCTTAATCATCATTATCCTTATGTTGTTACTAAAAATGTTGTTCCCAATGCCGTCTTCTGGTAATCATCTTTTCGTAACACAGAGATTTGTACGAAGTTCGATGTTTACAGTGATAAATTTTATATAAACTGGGCCGGTGCGAACTAATTGTGAGTCAACGGCTGCCCGGCCCATAATACTTGGGTCAACGGACTTTGAATAAATCGATCCCAGTGACAACTGAGTCTCATGTGTGCAAGTGCGCGTGAGGGTTAATTTTGTAGGAATGTGGGTGTCACCATTAAAACCTTGAGCCCAAGGTGATAGGTTCTCCCCACAATTCCTATTTTAAACTACTTGTCTCACACTTACACTCTCGGTGTGGGACAATTACTCTTTAACACTCTCCCTCAAGTCCGACTAGGCAAGCCCCGTCGGACTTGAACGCCACACACCAAAGAAGCGAAAGCGTACACAGGCCATTCGGTCGTTAGACCATTATTGGCTCCGATACCAGGATAAATTTTATATAAACTGGACCGGCCCAAACTAATTGCGGGTCAACGGCTGCCCGGCCCATAATACCCGGATCAACGGGCTTTGAATAAATCGATCCCAGTGACAACTGGGTCTCATGTGTGCAGGTGCGCGTGAGGCTTAATTTTGTAGGAATGTGGGTGTCACCATTAAAACCTTGAGCCCAAGGTGATAGGTTCTCCCCACAATTTCTATTTTAAACTACTTGTCTCTCACATTAAACTACTTGAGCCCAAGGTGATAGGTGGTATCGGAGCGGGTGGTATGAGGCCCGAGAGATTTTCGGGGAAGTCCCGAGTATATTGGCCCCATGGGTGGGCCCATGGGAAGTTTGGCCCAATTTGGGTATTGTCGCAGGAGGCCTCGATAAATGTTTCGGAGCTCCTCGTAATTGTTTCCGGGAAAAAAAATCCCGAGTTTGATCCCATAATGGGAATTTGGCCCGAGTGGGCATTATCAGTGTCAGTATTGTTGTAAGTCCAACAGGGTTCACCTAGTTGGACTTGATGGGAGTGTTGGGAATTTGTCCCACAGTGATTAGAGAAATCTTAATACACTAATATAAATAGGATTATGGGCTACAATCAATCACCATAGGCTTATGGTTTTAATGAGGGTTGTCCACCTTTCTAATTATATTAGCCCACACACGCGCACCTGCGCACACGAGGCCCGAGCCCAGAGAGAGACAGGTCTATTTTCTAACATGCAGTCGATTTTCTTCACCTTGTTGCACAGCGTTTTCTTTCATCAGCAGATTACTTGGAAATTTTTGTTTTTGCACTTTTATGGAACTAAGAATTTTACTTGTGCTAATGCATCCTCTCACTTTCGGCTAGATTATGAACATGATTAATTGCTTAACGGTTTGTAATTGTAGTATTTAGCTTTGTTCTTCCCTTACTAAATCAAGTTACTGGTTTTCTTATTGCCCTGCTTATCTTCCTAGGTCCTTGCTCTCGGGTACTATGACTCTGTCCTATTTCCCTGGAGGATCAGCTGGTATGAGATTTCTGTCCTCGATGCTTGCTTCGTCTGTACTCAGATGCTTTGGAAGATGACGCTGCTTTTTCCAACTTCTCATTCTTTCCTACTGGTAGTGATACTATAGAGTTCTTACAGCCACCCTTGAGGGTTATCATCACAGATTGCAATATACAGAAGTATTCAAACATTAGTATGTTATGCGAAATTTACAGACCACCAGGCCCTTGGAACCTTACAGAACGAGAAAAGGAGTGATTAACAGTGATTATCTGTGGTAGAAGAAAACTTACAGACCACCAGGCCCTTGGAACCGGACTTTGCTGATAAAAGGAGTCATTGCATTATAGACCGAGCAGGTAACTTGATACCCAACTCGAAAGCTTCTCTTAAGTAAGCATTGATAAGTCTTAAACTTGGTCATTTTAGTTCCCTATATAAATGATATTTTAGCCGTGTGAGTGACCTTTTGTAACTACATGGAGCTCCCTGCCCATTGAGAAAACTTCAGGTCCAGGACCAGCGGACCTTGCAGTCCCGATTAAAATGCTTAGGTCCCGACTTGTGATTATCCAACTGGCCGGATTAAAATTGTTAAAATTGACTGTTGTAATTTAATATTATGATAAGGAGACCCTATGCATACTACCTTCCTATCGAAATGTTAGACCGAATGGCCGGAAATGACATAAATAACACAACTGATGATGTGTTGTTGTGCGAGGTGTGGGGGTATTTATGTCTCATTCGGTTTAAAAGTTCGGTTTATGTAGTACGCGTATCATCACTCTTATGATAATAACCAATGAATAACCCATTTTTTTCCGGCGAGCAACGTGTTTTTCGTTTAGTCATTTTTTTCCGGCGAGCAACGTGTTTTTCGTTTAGTCATTTTCTTCCCTCGGCAACAATTCAAGTGTTGGTCCTCTTCAAGGTTTGCTAGATCAATTTTCCGTAGGGCCAAATGTATACATTTGTAGTATCAAATTTTATATTCCACAATAATGTTACGACAAAAGGTGTTGAGATAATAGAGGAATCAGATTAGCATAATAAATAAATGAATATCGAGAATTTAACGTGGTTCACCTTTAATTCAGGACTTCTACGGGACAAATTTTGAATAAATTCTTTCACTATAAAATAACAGACATAAGACTAGAACTACTAGAAGTTAACCAATAGAGTAGATCTACCCAAAAATATTTTTCTAATATTTTTGTCACTTTCCTCAATTTAGGAAACATCCTAAACAATTCTTTTATTCTTTCATATACAAGAAGACTCTTTTTCTTCTTTCATTCTCGTTGGTGTGTTTTGAAACTGAATTAATGATGCTATTTATAAGCATCCATCATCAGTGAGAACACATTTCTCACGTTCCTACAGCAAACCTTGAATTGATTTTTCAATTCAAACAAAGTTGAAAAGGTAATGGTCGTGTGCCATATCAACACAAATCACACGTTTTGTTTCTTTTTCCTTCTTTTTTTCTTTTACTTATTGGATGACCCTACACGTGAAGGGACTATCACAATAATTTTCTCCCTCCCGATTACATGGAGGGTTCTATCATCCCGGCAACTTTACAACAAAATTCAAAGTCTACCATTGAAGGATCTTCGTCAATATATCATATTCATTCTCTTCAATTTGGATCTTCTCGAGTTGCAATTTCTTCATTTCCAATACATCTCTGATCCAATGATATCGAATATCGATATATTTTGATCAAGAATGAAATAATGTATTCTTTGAGAAATGATGTATTCTTTGAGAAATGAATAACACTTTGACTATCACAAAATAGCTGATACTTCTCTTGGTAGAAGCCAAGTTCATTCAAGAACTTCTTCATCCAGGGGAACTCCTTACACGTTCCATTGCTACAATATACTTAGTTTCAATTGTGGACAGAAGAACTACACACTTTTTTAGCTTCGAGTATCATGTCACAGCTCCCCCTTTAAAAGTAACCAGATAACCTGATGTAGACTTTTTCGAGTCAATATCACCAGCCATATCTGCATCTGTATAACCAACTAATTCAAGTTTTGCATCCCCAAAATATAAACACATTTTTGAGGTGCCTCGTAGATACCGAATTATCCACTTTATTGCGGACCAATGCTCCATTCCTGGATTCGAAAGGAATCTGTTTACTACTCCAACTGAGTAAGCAATATCTGATCGTGTACACATCATAGCATACATCAAGCATCCAACTGCTGATGAATATGAAATTTTCTCAATCTTCTCTTTCTCTCCATCTATTGAAGGACTCTGTTTGGAACTTAATCTCAAATGATTAGTAAGTGGACAATTAACCGCTTTAGATTTATCCACGTTGAATCTTTGAAGTACTTTTTCGATGTACTTCTCCTGTGATAACCATAATTTCTTGGCGCTTCTACTTTTAATGATTTTTATTCCAAGAATTTGTGTTTTTAGTCCCAAATCTTTCATGGCAAATGACTTGATCAGGTCCTTCTTTAGATTGTTGATCCTGGAAGTATTTTGACTAACAATCAACGTGTCATTCACATAAAGCAGCAGAATAACCAAATCGTTATCAGAGAATTTTTTCAAGAAGACACAATGGTCTGAAGCAGTCTATTCGTAGTCTTGCTCCCCCATAACTGGTTCGAACTTCTTATACTACTGTCTTGGTGTCTGTTTCAAGTCATAAAAACTTTTCTTTACTTTGGAAACGTAATTCTTTTTATCTTTCTTCACGAAATCTTGTGGCTGCTCCATTTATATTTCTTCTTCTAAATCTCCATATAAGAAGGTCGTTTTCACATCGATTTGCTCTACCTCAAGATTGAGGCTTGCAACTAAGCCTAACACGATGCGAATCTATTTCATCTTGACAACCAGTGCAAATATCTCATCGAAGTCAATGCCCTTTCTTTGGCTGAATCCTTTTACAACCAATCTAGCTTTGAATCATGGCTGCAGATTGTGTTCTTCATATTTGATTCTGAACGCGCACCTATTTTTCAAAGCTCTTCGATCCTTTGGCAGCTTTGCCAACTCAAATGTCTTATTGTCATGCAAAGATTGCATTTCATCTTGCATAGTTTCAACCGACCTTTGCTTGTTTTCATCATTCATAGTATCTCCATAACTTTCTGGTTCTCCTTCATTAGCTAATAGCACATATTGTTGTGGAGGATACTCGATAGATTGCTGGACAATTCTACTAGATCTTATCTGCATTGGAGAACCTATTGAAGCTGGTGGTGGATTGACATCGTCATCTTGTTCATCATCACCATCTTCATTAACATGATTGTCATCATTATCAGGATTAATTTTGCTAGAATCGCCTGGATGGTTCTCTTCAGATTGATGGTTTTCAACTTCATCTTCAATTTGTCTTGACATCGTCATTGGAGGGGCTATCTTTATATTTGTTGAGCTACCATCGGATTTAAGAATATCTTCCTTCGCTTTCACAATGTTGTCAATGATTTGATCTTCAACAAAAATAGCATCATGGCTTCTTATGAGATTCTTCTGAACTGCATCGTAAAATCTATAGCCAAATTGATCTTGGTCATAACCGATGAACACACAATGTCGTGTCTTGGCATCCAACTTGGACCTCTCGTCCTTTGGGATATGAACAAATGCTTTGCAGCAAAAAAACTTCAAATTCTGGTAGGAAATTTCTTTTTCAGACCAAATTTTTTCTGGAGCTTCATACTCCTGATGTCTGCATGGTGAGAGATTCAGAATACAAGCTGCTGCAAGAACAGCTTCTCCCCAAAACTCTTGGGGCAACTTTGTTTGTGAGAATAAACATCTGACTTTCTCTATCAAGGTGCTGTTTATTCTCTCAGCTAGGCCATTTAATTTTGGTGTTTTTGGTGGAATCAATTGATGCCGAATACCATGCTCTCTGCAGTAAGTATCAAATGATCTAATGTATTCTCCTCCATTATCTGTGCGGTCGTATTTCACCTTCTTATTGGTTTGTCTCTCTACCAGAGTTACAAATTGCTTGAAAGCTTACAGAACTTTATCATTTGACTTGAGAAGATATATCCAAGTCTTTCGAAAATGATCATCAATGAAAGTCACGAAGTATCGAGTACCACCAAGTGACTTTGTCATTGGCCCACACATATCTGAGTGCATCAGATCCAACACGTTCTTCATTCTGTAAGGCATTGAACTTTTTAAGGTAACTATATTTTGCTTTCCGGCCAGACAATCAGTTCATTTTGGCAGCTTGATTTGATCCAATTCAAGTACCGCCTTCTTCTTGACAATACTTGTCATTCCCTTCTCACTCATATGATCAAGGCATTTGTGTCATAACTCGATCGTACCGTCATTCTCCACCGCATTGACAATAATTTGGGAGAGCTTTGCCTGCATTACATACAAATTCGAGTATTTCCTCCCTTTAGCAATTACCAAATACCCTTTGGTGAGCTTCCACTGACCATTGTTGATGGTGCTGCAAAAACCTTCTTCATCAAGTCTGTCAACAGAAATAAGATTCAGGCGCATTTCTAGAAGATGACTGACATCCTTCAGGAGTAGTCTATTACTATTCTATATCTCCAGGAAAACATCTCCTTTGTCAAGCACTTTTGATAAAGTGGCATTTCCCATTTTTACAATGCCAAAATCTCCCGATGTGTAAGACGAAAAGAATTCTTTGTGAGATGTAACATGAATGGTAGCGCCACTGTCAATTACCCATATGGTATCCTAGGTAGTAAAATTGGCAGTATCTTCATCATGGACAATGTTGAACTCAGCGTTTATACTTGCTTCATCATTATTGTTGTTATCTCTCTTGGATACTCCGCCTTTACTCTTTTCTTTTTCATTTTTGAGTTGTCGGCAGAACCTCTCAATGTGGCCATTCTTCTCGCAATGATGACATTCGATATTAGCGTACTTGTTTGATTTTCCTCTGCTCTGGTCACCTTTCTTTGAATTGAATCTTGGAGCAATGGCGATGAAATAGCGGAAGAGACCTCCAGATTGGCAGAGATGTTTCTCTACATGGCAGCATCCTCTCCGCACGGGCGATCTTCGTTCAAATCTATGAGCAATGCTTCTTTTATTATTACAATATTAAATCAAAACATTCAATTTTCACAATTTTTTTTCATACAAGGGAAGCCGAAGGCAAAGCATAAACGAAAATAAAAAGGTACACGACCGCAACAGATATGACTCAAGGCGGCTCATGGTAGCTAAATGCTGGACCAAACCGATTGTTTAAAGTAATGATGCCACTGGAAGGTACCTGAGATGCATAGCCCCGATGTAGGTTATGGTATCCTAATTCTCTTATTCCATCCACCCCTTTGCATGCATGATAGAAATATCGACCTCATCATTCCCCGGATGCAATGAGGTGGATACCATGCTATCTACATTGGCTGATGTACCTTCCATATATGGAGAATAGTTGGGATCTCGAGGAACAATTGCATCATAGTGGATGTGTATGATAGAGCCGACTTGGCCAGACAACCTGCTTCCATATTAGACCCCCGAGGAGCATACTCAATGAGATCTATATTGTGTTGATTCAGCAGTGCGCTTATCTTGCGCAAGATTCCCTCATGAAGAATGTCCTTTGAACATCCAGAGACAATTGAGTTGCAAGGTTACTCTCAGTACGTAGAACCTGAACAACCTTATTTAATCCTCATGACTGGACTAAGACAAGGCCATGGAGAATGACCAATTTTGATCCTAAAATCCAACCGCCAAGATCTTGCGTCAGGATCTAAGCATTTTAATCGGGACCGTAAGGGTCAGGGCCTGAAGTTTTTTCATCCATTGGATCCATTAATTATGTAGTGGGACTTGTCAACTTGGTTTCATTAGTCACAATTTCACATTAATAGCAATGACCGTGGATGGGGCTTCTTTGAATATCCAGCCACCTATCATTTTTTTCTACGACGAGTCTGGAAGGACGGAAGTTGGACCGATTATGTTACCCATAAGGCTTATCGCAACCTCAGTGAAATTTTCCACCCAAAAGTCCCCTCATCCGGTTGCCCGTTGCTCTATTTCCATGGAATCCTCCATTTCCCATGGACATCCCATTGGGGTGTCCATGGAAAATGGAGGAAGGAAGGTGGG
>JAOYMZ010000531.1:0-10083 GCA_025802335.1 Pinguicula primuliflora | reverse complement strand
GATATGTGCCCAATGGAACATGGTGTTAATCGTATTGTTGTTGATGACTTTCAGGTACATGAATTATTTACCTTACATACTTTTATCTTGGAAAATTCGCTTGTCTGGTACCATAAAATTTTTTCCATAAATGTTCAATATAGAACTGGTATTGATTCATCACTTTTGCTTGCTTACTGTCTGAAACAATTAGCTGGGGGTATACATTTGGGATATTATAGAGAAAAGAATTCTCAAATGTGACGGGCATGCAGTTTATTATAGTATTGCATATCAACAGACAGTTATGTAGTTATTTTCTTCAAGTTTTCATGTTTCTGTACACTATGGTGAGAGTTATTTTCTTTTTAGATTTCTATTCTGGTATCGTTGTCTTTTCTGAGGATACGAAACTAGTATTTTGTAACTTTAGCGTGGTCCTCTCCAAAAATAGAAGGATATCTGCCTTTTGAGTATCAGGCCTGATTTAATTGCCGTATCTGAAATTCCAGAGTCTTTCTCAATTCAATCTCCCGGTTTCTGTTCCTGGATCGCAGCTTCTAGGAACAGCTTCTGGACAAGGACCTATCTCATTATTGAACAACAAAGGCTGTCATGCAAAGAGTGGCAAGCCAGGAGTTGCCGATGAAGGTTTCTGTTTGAATGGCGGAGTTCTTGGAGTCTCTATGGGGTTGGCATCAGATGTGTATGATCCAGATCAACCCTTACTGACAAACGACAACCCTGAAACATCAGCAACTCTCCTCCCTCTTAAACAACCAAACATGGATGGACAAAGAGCTTTTATGGATAATGACCTATCTAGTCGACAAGAAAATGAATCATATGATGGATTGAACATCGAACCTTCACTCAGAAACGCCACAACTGCTGGATCTCCAAGTTCAACTGAGTGGGGTAGAATTGGTAACTCAAGATGTAGTGTAGGAGGAAATGGGAAAACTGAGCATGTTGGAAGATCACCTAGTTATCTTGAGCATAATGCTAAAAGTGAGGATGCACTGAGTATGGGTCGTCGTGATATTCAAAGTCAAGGAACGCGCACTAATATAGATGGAAATGGCCTGCTAGTTAAGGGATCATCTATAAAACTGCGCAGTAACTCTGCTCGTAACATTCGAAAGCCATCTCAGAAGGCCCTTCGCACTCTCTTTGTCAATGACATTCCTCTAAGTGAAAACAAAAGGGAAGCTCTACTTATTCATTTCCGAAAATTTGGCGAGGTCATTGATATTTATATTCCTATAAATAGTGATATGGCTTTTGTTCAGTTTTCAAAAAGGGAAGAAGCTGAAATGGCTTTGATGTCACCCGATGCAGTAATGGGGAATCGGTTTATCAAGCTTTGGTGGGCAAATCGTGATAACATTCCCGATGGGAAACAAGGTCTCAGTAGTGTACCAATTACTCCAAATGAAATGATGCTTCATCCATCCCCATCACATCTTCTTGATAAAAGGAAAGAAAATTCTCATATTGCCACTGAGAAAGATGGCAGCATTCATGGTTTTGTTGCTCAACCACCGGCATATGATCGTCGTAAACCCCTGGTTGCTAATATTTCCAAAGCCCCTGCCCCACAACAAAAGAAATCAGAGAATCTAGAGCTTTTGAAAGAAGAACTCCGTAAGAAGCAGCAGATACTTGACCAGAAACGAAACGAATTCAAGCGCCAGCTAGACAAACTTGAGAAACAAGTAATTCTTATTTTCCTGACTTTAGTGTGATGAACAAAATGCTTACGACTCAGTTTTCCCTCTTAGCTCCCAAATTGAGTTTCTGTAATTTGTTTCCTGAAATTGTCATTCTTTTACTATTGTTGGTATTTGCAACTCATTATCACCTCTTTACATCTCTTAGTCTCACTCATGTATCTAGATATTGGATCAGTAGCTAGGAAGATTGTGAGAATTGAACTGCCTACTTATTCTGAGTGATTATGTGCGGACTTGGATTTGAATGCCTTATGGATTTGGGGTTGTGTGATATAGGAAGACTTCGATGCCTTTTTCCTTCTTCCTAGTAATCTTTATTTGGCGATCACTGTTATCTTACTCTAGTGATGAGAACACGAAGAAAAAGTTTCACTTGGTCTTTAGTATTTGTTGAAGACACCATCCTGGTTCCTTCTTTGGTTCGTCATCCTCAAGTGTTTACCCTTATTGCAGGCTGTAGGCTCCAGGGCTGGAACAGTCCCAGATCGCGTTAACACAAATCTTCAAGGTGAAATGCCAAACCGTCATCAGAAAGCTGATACCTCAATGTTGTCTGCGACAACACAAGATAATACGACTCTAGAGGAGGCCACTTCTGCTGAGCCTATTGCTGCATCAACTTCTGCTTTATGTCCAACTTCTACTGTGCCGGAATCTTTGATGTCTTTTCGTGTTGCTCCTCAAGGGGCATCTCCCATTTCAAGCAGATTTAAACTGGACAATCGCCCTACGTCATTCAGAATTCTTTCACCATTGCCAGCTGGGTTTGCAGAGGTCATTTCTTGTATCCTTGATCTTTCCATAATTCGCTTTCTCTCTCAATCGAAATTTCCTAATATTGCCTCTATGTTTGCCATCTCGGTTATTATCGTCAAGATTGTTTTGGATAATTAAATTATGTTTTGATAAGCGTGGGTATGAGAAAATGAGTGATATATTGCGTCATTTTCGTGGCTTCCATTTTTTATAGTCAATCGTGTGAGTTTTTATATAACTCTGTTTCTACATTGTACGTGTGATATTTATTTGAGTTTTACTCGGTCTACACCATGGCTACAGCCACTGAGTTTTTCTTCATCAGGTTTCGGCTTTGGAGGAGCACTTCAGTATTTTTGGAGGTCTTTCTTCCGTGGAACTGGAAGAGTCGAAGAATCAAGAGACTAACCCTCCAATAGCTTCCGGTGTTTCAGCTCGTATCTGCTTTTCAATGCGACAGTTTGCTGAGAGGGCATTTTCCCAGGGCAAATCATGGAAAGGTCACAAGCTGCAGTTTGTTTGGCTCCCAACTGTCAAGCCTGCTAAAGAAAGTACTGGCGGTCGAAATCCTTCATCGTCTGATGTGCAAGCATATACTGGTGCTGATCTTCAACCTCAAGGACAAGATGCATCAATCCATTCCGAGAGAGTTGAACGCTCGGAGTCGGGGACCGGTGATTCCAGGCAAATGAATACTGAAGCTGATGAGCTCTCTGTTGAACAGAACACAGATTTGGAACCTTCTCCCTCATTTCCTAGCAAAGAGCAGCTTTCATGAAGTTCTTGTTCCTAATGTGGTTCAAAGTGTACAATGAGGTAATGACGATGTCATATATTTATTATTTATATGGTGGTTTACTGTGGTTAAAATCTGGCTTCAGTATTCTTACTCATTCGTAAGATGTTTGTAGGAGGCTGACCTCTATAATTTAACTTGTAATGCATTTTTTTTGTGCTTCATATGTACATGTAGTGACGAGGATACATTGAAAATTTTGTTTTGAGGGAATTTTATGGTCTCACTGCTACATAATTTTTCTTTCCTTTGCACCATTGTTATGGACAATACAATTTAGGTTAACTTATATATATGAAATTAAAAGTTCCATGCTACATTGTTTCGGCATCTTTGTTGTCGATAATTATACATATAGGAACCCATAGTCTTGAGAAGAGAATGTGCTTTGCCTGCTGTCCACTCTTTTGCATGGCACACATATTAAACTCGCAAAGATGTGTACGATGCTAAAATCCTATTTTGCGCAATGGTTCTTATGTTACTTCTTGTATTTCTTCTACTACTTTTTCTTCTATTTGTTCTTATTTTTAGAATGTGTAGTATTTTGTGCAAAGTTTTAAAAAATATTTATTTAATGTTCAATTTTAATTATATATAATAAAATTAATAATTAAGGATGATATTAAGGGTAATTTTGTCTTTTATATAGTTTACGTGTTTGGTATAATTTTAAAATTGTCATTCTAATTTTTAGAAGAAAAAAAAGCATGTCATGACATGCTTATTTTTTAGGAGAGAGAGGTTCTAAAAATTAGAACAAGTAGTAGTACTTTTACTGCGCAAAATACTCATTTTTTTAAAAAAAAATTCTTATAATCTAATTATAATTTTTAGAAGGCTGCGCAAAACAGAGTAGAAACAACAAAGTAGTCTCTCATTATTTTTCTTTTACGCGAGCAAGGAAGCTCTAGAACAGAAGTATGGCTTTTAGATGACACTTTAGGCTGTTCATAACCATAGAGGAAGATTTCTCCCTTTTTACTTATACATATCACATCGATCCACTTTTCTCTCTCTCCACCCCATATTTTCTCTCTCCAATCTATCCTCCATATTCCACAACCATAAAGAAAATTTTCACCATTACAATTTTATTATTATTATTTTATAATTTATTTATATTCAATTAAAATCAAATTAATTAATTAATATCAAATTCATTAATTAATACGGATTAATATTCTTTATTTTATATTAAAAATTTATTAATTTGATAATCTGATTTGCATTAATTTATTTATCTGACAATTTGATTTTAATTAATTTATATTTTATTTATTCAATATTAATTAATTAATTTAATATTAATTTATATTTATACATATTATAGTATTAATTTTTTTTAATGGGGTGGAAAGTGAGTGAAAGAAGTCCACCTTCCCCATGCCCTTTTCATGACAACACGTCCAAGGAAAAGGGAAATTCCTCCCGTAAGTGGGTGTGACTGGCAACCGGTTATTGGAGGAGATTTTCACTGGATGTGGATAGCCTTAGGAGTATTCTCCATAGTTCCTCCGACTTGAAAACTGAGTGACGACGTGTTCTCCTGGGATTCTGGGGTACCGACTTCGTTCATTTTGATGCTTAAGCATGGTGCCTCATCAGAGAACAGTTTCCTCACATTGACACTCGGAAATGCCCTTACTCTCTTCCGCGCTGCTGAAGGAGATCTCGTGTTTGAATAACAACTGCTTTCGATGTTCCACAAGCACACCTGCAACAGTTGGAAAGAATGAGATGGTTGCTTCTCTAATGATAAAGGTAGCATTAGAACGCTGGTGTACTTCCATCGAAAAATATCTTTTAACTCTGAGGCTTACAGTGAAATCATCTGAACATGTTGCTACCTTCCCTGCCTCTGAGGGACACCTGCAATTAAGAAATTTTGGTAAAAGTTGATGAAGAATAGGAAAGCGAGAACACAAGACGCAAAAGGGAAGGCTTACCAATCAACTGCTGTAACTTCTCCAGTATGGCTTTTCAAAGTGATAGGAGCTAGTTGAGGTTTGTTAACCTGCATCGTAAACACCCAATATAAATTCCTATGATAAGAATCAGGATAAAAATAGGGAATTGGGAAGGAGATGAACCTCCATTCAGATCTTGGGACAAACTAGAAATGCCATGAAATCCCTTTTCCTGCAAAGTGGACAACGTTTTAGGAATACTGGGAAAATTTATAGTTTCTGAAGGTACTTTTTAACTTATCCGATTTCTGCTTCAACTTTAGTATCAGAACAGGGGAGTTTTTTTTCTGCTACAGGACGCTATCCTGCCGATTAATCCTTCTGCTGCCGAATCTTCTTTCCTGTGCATCCGACGGCCAGGATGATAAGCCGAAAAAAAATTGCACGTGCCGGGTCGGCCCGGCACGCGGGTTTCGACCCGGCACATTTTAATCCGATTCTCTCCTTCACAACTCATTTTCAGGGCCGTGATTTTCACTCTGCATTTCATTTGCAGAATTTTGGCTACAGCATTCCCTCAGGTAGGTGGGCACTGTACCTGCATTTGAAGAGACACTAGATATTGCCCGTGTCATAAAGACACGGGTCCGAGGGGCACCTGGTGTAGAAGATCACCATGGGTTGAACGAAATGTTATCAGTGTGATTAACACAGAAAAAGACATTGAGGAGATCAATATGTTGCTAGCTCGAGAGCCAACTGATTTTTTTTGAAAGAAATCAACCAACCCGTCCCAACACCAATCCACCTACACCGCCCCAACACATGGAATGAAAAAATACAAATCAAATGGTGGTGTTAAGTACCTGATATAAGAGGAGCACAAACTTGATTCAAGTGACATGAACTTTCATTGATTTGCAAAAATGGAACCGAGTTCCAACGCAAGCGCTTGGACAAACATCAATTATATATTGAGACAATATAGTGGTTGTGCAAGGGAAGACTGTTGCTCTAGAACTTGGAGGAAAACAATATTTTATCTAGACATCCACGAACACCTCAAGTGTGCATGAAGGAATATCCTATAGCGCCTGGAATTTTTGATGATCACATTTCTGTGGGGAGTGTGATTCTTCCACTTCACCATTCCAATTAAAATACATGAAAAGAATGAAAGAACTTATAAGTTGGTGGAAAATCAGTATTACAATAAGTAAGCTGAAATTCGACAGCTAAGTTATCCGGATTGTCACCAGGGAAATTATTCATTAACCTTCATAAGTTCTATGGTCTGGAACATTTTCATTTCTAGGATTCTTCAAATCCCTGTGTGTAAGGGGGGCAGACAATTAGCTTTAGCAGAGGAAAGATAAGCCAATGGCCGAGATTATGTGCATGACTTGAGGCCACTGAAATTACTCAACTCTTCCTGTTGCCACTACAAACATATTAAAGAAAAGGTTATGAACTAATCTACATACGCAAGTGCTGTTTAAAAATGTGTAAACAAACTACTGAACTTTCGCATCATTCTCTTGAAAATGAACAAACTAAAATTCCATAAATTAATATGTTAAGAGAAATAAAAAAGATGACATGTAAGAAATGCTAAAATGTATTGCAAAACAATAGAGAAATACTAAAATGTACTGCAAACAAACAAATTATTATCATATCCATATATGGTCGAATAAGGAAATTGACACAGACACTCACCTGTCATCAATTAAGAGATGTTCTCTCCAGCCAATTTTGTTGAAGCAGTCAGACCTGAAATAGAAAGATTTGCTTGAAGAAACGAATCTGCAAAGAAATGTTCTGTCGCAGGTAGGGAGTTTCTACTTTTCCCTACAAAAAAGTAGAAACACATTTCTTAGTGTCTAGGTAAATATTGAATTATTTACCTTCCTTGCACCTGTTCAAACACATTTCTTCAAACAGCTTTTGCCCCTCTTGATGAGATACCGTGAAATAGAACACATTTCTTGATGGAACCAGACATTGGTACATTTGGTTTGCCTCTCATCTGATTCTTGAGCAGAAACACTAAGAAAAGTGAAATGAAATTACATTACCTGATTCTTGAGAATCTGTTGGGATTTGATGCGACCAGATCTGGGCTCAAAACGCGAATATCTCACAGATCTGTTCACGTTTTGATCTGGGGTATTCAAGGACCTGCAAAAGGGGGAAAAATTGTGTCTGAACAACTTTCATGCATGCTTTGTTAAGTTTTTATAAATATTCAGAAATATGTAAAAATTTGTATCATTCTCCAAAAAGTAATTTCATTGGGATGAATCAGCATACCAACCTAGATATGAAAGACGTGGTCAAAAGTATAAAAGTTGCTGATGAGAAAGTAATTTCATTGGGATGAATCAGCATACCAACCTAGATATGAAAGACATGGTCAAAAGTATAAAAGTTGCTGATGAGAAAGCATGGGAAGATAATAATTCATGGCAGCTCTGAGGACAGCCACTGCGGAGTTCTAAAATTAGCAGCTTCCCCACAATTGAAACCTAATTCAAATAGAAGATGCATCAGTAAAAATACATAGATTTTAAGAGACAGAAGACCCAATAAGCGTCAATCTCAACTAAATATGTAATATAACACAAACTATAGAACACGAAAATTTGCCTAATTTGTCTTTTCAACTCTTCGGTATGCACCGAAGAGGGTGTGCCTGCAACCAAAAAATGAACATGTAAAACATCATATCCCTATGACAACCTCTATAAAATAGCGATAAAACAAAATGTCAAGAACAAAAAATTCAAACCTCTATAGTTGAAGAGAATTACTAACCTAATTGCACTGTAAATCCCCATTCTCTAAATACCAAAAAATGTCATTTCCTTTACCACAACACGGTTTGAGTCATTGAATTTTACCCTCCATCGTAAATCCCCATTCGAGATTGTGGTGCAAATACCCTTTCTGGATTATTTTATTGTTCATCATCTCAATACTCTTGTCCGCTATCTTCTCCGGAGGTACCCATTTTCTTCTCTGTATCTGAGCGTCCGATGAAGTACCCATCAGAGGAGATAAAGTTTGATCAAGACTACTCCTTATATATTTCAGCTGGATATCCTGCAAAATTTCATCATCAAGATGTTGTTTTGGTTTCAAAGCAACAAATTTCATTAATCGATGCTTGTTCTATTGTCTCATGTTTAAAGGCATACAAAGAAACCACTATTGTAGGATTACCTCAGATTGCATCCCAACCAAGCACCAAGCAAAAGGCAATTATACAAAAAAAACTCAAGCATTCATTTCCAGGGATCTGCATATACAGGGATCAGAGGAATGGCCAAACTGCATAACATATATAAAGAGAAGAATTCAACACCTTCACAGTTAGATTAAAATGAAGAAGTGGGAAAAGAGATATAATTAAAAAGAGCAGGTGTCACATTCATCAGAAGCACAAAAAGCAAGATAGAACCCCAAACCAACTGCGTATAAAACTGATTGCACAACATGATAGCAGATAGTTACTGCACAAAACTGCACAAATATTACTTCATTTGAAAGCAGCAGGATTTATAATTCAATAAGCTTCCGTAAGCTCTGGCTCTGATATGAATCCTGTCTCTCTTGGACTTGCCTTGTGTAGCTCTATATCAAATTCCGTACAAATACAACTCCCATGCTTTCCATAGTGGCAGCAAGGACCTATTTTCAGAATTGTAAAAACAAATAAGAAATTTAAGCTTATAATAGTGTAACACTTAGAAGCATCACCATTGAGAAACTCACCAGGCAATGTTTCGATCCCTCTTTGTTTGTCGTCTTGCACGGTCGGATAATAGTCTTTGTTTGTTTGTCCTCTTTGTTTCAATCCCTCATTGAGAAACATTGCCTGGTGAGAAACTCACCGGGCAATGTTTGTCGTCTTGCAACACTTAGAAACTCACCATTAAGCAAATTAGCTAATTAGCTGAGGCCATCTCATAAAGCAAGAAACGTGAATTGAAAGCAGCAGGGATGCCAAAAATGCGAATTTGCTGAAACAAAATCAACTTTGGTCCATTTTGATGCCTCTTTCTTGTTTGCCACAGTCCGTCAAATTAGATGCTATCTCATAAAGCTAAAACCGGAATTGAAAGCAGCAGGGATGCGGAAAATGTGAATTTGCTGAAACAAAAATCTTATCTAAACAATGAAAAAAAGTTGTAGGTGATGCTGGCTTGGATACAGAAAATACCGTTGTTTTTTGCCACATACATTGGCTGGACGACCTTATACAAACAACAAATCGCCCAAGACTCAGGAGACAAAGTGCAGGTGGACAAAAACAGAATAGGAAAACAAAAATTCGGACCGTACTCACCCAAATACGCCGCTGGATGCCAGACACGTAATTATGTTCCTGCAAGGACAAAATTGAGATTGTCAGACTCGATGGAACACAAAATTCGGCCAAACACATAATCATGATTCTTACAGGTGCGCCGAAGTCCGGTTCTGGCCGACGGAAATGGGGAGCAACCCATATTTATACCGCCGAAGGAGAATTCGAAATGAAATCAACCGAGGTGCGTATCGACAATTGAAGTCGGAATTGAATCCGGAAGATGAACGAAATGCAGATTCTAACGGAAGACGAACGTGGTGAACGAATCGTCGGATAAGATTGAATGCGGAGTGGAAGGTGATGAACGTGGAGACATTTGGGACGGTAGAAAGAGAAAGACAAAAGTACCCACAAAAAATAGCAAAAGACACGGAAGAAAGGCCCGTCGAGAGGAAAAAGTCCCTCAAAATAACTTGTCCTTTTGTGCATCGGAAATCCTAATCTTAGTGTGGTTTAATGAGCAATTTTAGAATATTAGATGTAACTAGCCACGGGTCCGAGAGCCAATCTATCTATAAAAATAAGGCTGTC
>JAOYMZ010000530.1:0-10083 GCA_025802335.1 Pinguicula primuliflora | reverse complement strand
CTAAACGATTTTTCCATCCGTATAAGGCAAAATCGGGTCGCCAACGAGAAAGTGGCCGACTAGTCGGCCGACTTCTCAAACAATGATGTTGACATCATGTGCCTTCATTTAATGTTTGCAGGTGAAGAATGAGACACATGCTCTCTGGACTTGGCATCGCAATCAGGACATGTATAACGAAATTGGAGATCAGATCTATATAGTGAGGCAGATAGAAAAATGTCCAGTGAAGCCAAAGGTAATTAAGCAATTCGACATGGTAAAGTTGGAGACTGAAGCTTTCAGTTCCATCTGATCTGAGCCTCTCGAGGCCGAATATTTACAGCTATCAACTAGAGCTTGATAGAATAACCGACCCAGATAAACACTGAATCTGGTGACAGCTTATACAGAGGACACTGAGTAACATCATTGAAAGCAGGCATTTGTTTTGGCAGTTGATATGTTGTGGACTGTGGGGATTGTAAGTATATTTACCATTTTACAGGGGGAAAGGTTTGTATATTACTTAAAACATGCTGATTGGGTGAGTCTGCCATTGATATGTTATTGTAAATAGATATTATAGTGATATACAAATGCTGTTAACTAATTGAAAGCTACTCAACTAGAATCTTACGAGAAATGCCAAAATGCATCTCTTCCCCACACTGCTTTCCCACTGCATACTTACAGAAGTGAGAGTGGGCCCCACACAAGCGCGCGCACTCCAACATTAATGTGTGTTTCTGTGCTCATGCTGTGCGAAAAAGGTGTGCGAGAGCAGTGCCGTATAGCGGCCCTCGAACAAAACCCCAAATTTAGAAAAGAAATTTACGAAATCATGAGTTCACGACATCCAGCAAGAAATGGATACCCCAGGGCCTAGGTACAAACCACGACTCAAAAAGGAAACACTAACTGACCGCAATAATTCCACATTTAGAGTAAGTCCTGGTCGATTAACAGCAAACCTGGCAAGATGCTTCGTCCGACTACTACTACGTCAATGCTGCAGTCCCTTGAATATGAATATCATGTGGATATACGGCAGTCCGCACTGAGATCTATGCATAAACATCAATATCTATTTGGTATTATGTGTTGGAACACTCAAATAGAACTTGGTGTTCTTGAAGTCATCCAGCATTGGATTGTATCCGTCTTTAGTTCTCGTCCTCGAGGGAACACCAAACTCTTCCATGAAGGATGAAGTGTCAAGCTGTGACATATGATACGAGAAGGCAACAGCGGTTAGTTTATTGATATCTGCTAAAAATGCACGTGACATTTACTAACCAAAAGCAAAATCTAGTTCATCTCTCAAGTGTGAGAACATAAAACAGAAGAAAGCACAGAAAAGTTGCCGAAGACGAGCATTTTTCCACACTACAAGATTAGAAAATACCACGATTGTCCGTCTTTTCTTTCCTTTCTTCTGTTTATTATCCTCTCGTAGGTTCAACCATCCAGAGCAATAATGATCTATACGCTCCAGAAGCCAAAAATCTGTTGGGAAAAATATATCAGCATCACCCTGTGGAGGAAATAGCACGTGTCGATGATCAATAGAGAGGAGGAGCAACTTATTTCTTATTAACAGGGACTACCATGTTACATGTAGCACAATGAAATTAGAACAGTACTTGAATTCAAGTAAAAGTGTTTCAAGTCGGTGACTCAAGCATCCCGGATCAAATATATTTTCATTAATCATTAGCACTGAGATGGGAAGACAACTCGAATCATTGATGACTCACAAAATCATACGTGAAATAATCCACGAGGACGTGTGTCAGCCATGATCGATAACTTGTTGTAATTGCATAAAAAATCCAACATTAACCAAAATATTAGCTTCCAGAAACCAATATTATATAACGAAAACATCAACAAGTAAAAGTTGGAAAACTAGAGAGCTTTAACTGGTGAACAATTTTCGCTGTGCAGCATAAAATAACTATAAATTGTGCACAAAACCCTTCTAATTCATCCTATGAATCATACTCAATGTTTTTGCATTTTGCATAACCACCAAGATAGTTTCAACCATAAAAAGAATATGCAGTATTTAGGAAGACATTCTATCAATCGGGTAACAAAATCAGGAAAGAGAAAATAAACCTTTGCGTCCAGATAATTATCAAGGTCAGAGCTACTGCCATTTCTCTGCAAAGAATGATAATAACAAAATGGTTAGAGAGCTTACGCTAGAAATAGCATTGCAATCAATTTCACAAAGCATAAAGTTGTCGCCTTCAACCCACCCAACAGAAAGTTAACAGAATTAATAAGCCTTTCAATAACAGCTATAAATTTTTCCTACTGATGGAATTTGGAAATGAACAGTGTATCAATACTTATACCTTCACAAACCTCCCTCATTTTCGGAAGCATAATTTTTCTAAGAGAAACGTCATACATATGTACATTTGAAAGTCCTTGCTTGGTCTACCATGTTGCGCCTCATTACAACAGCACCAATCAAACTGAACTGATTTAAGCTGCACTAGTAACCCTTTTTTATTGAATGAATTACAGGAACAAGCTGAATACCGACACTTCATGTCAAACTAAACAAAGAGCTTGTGCTATTATTTATTGTTTCTCATAGGCACCATTTGCATTAATTGTTGTTCCAGATGTGATATGCAATATCTCTTGGGCCCTAGGACTGAGATGATCTTATTCAAAGTGGCTGGAAAAAAGAGGAAATATATCCTAATATAGTCATCCCCACTTCAACAGCACAAACCTGGTACTGTCTACCAAACTCTGACCACTATTAAGCTACTGATGGAAGATAAATTAAGAGGCAAAAGCTCTAAGTTTGTCATACCTTGCTAGAAACAAGAGGAGCCCGGTCACCAGGTATTCTAACATCTGGAAGGTAACTGAAATCCGATGCAATTAAAGACATCTTCTTTGAAACACCATGTAGAGTTTGTAAAAGTTTCTGCAGATTTCAGTGGAGCGTCACTGCATCAAATATCACACAACTATATCAAAGGATTTATTCAATTCATACTCAATGAAGCCTTACAAGACAACCAGTTGGTAGCCAGCATCTTCGAGGCCTTGGAAGTAATTTAGCCCAAATATTTTCGGCAATTGAACCTGCCAAGTTTCCGTGAGTAGTACCATCTTTTTCCAAACCAAGGATATCCATGCAACTTACAATAAGTGTATCTTCAAGAGGTTTATAGAACTCCTGCAATTCTGCACTATTGAAGAACATGGATTCGTAAAACAAGAATATCATGTAGGCATCGAGCACAGTACAGGAAATATCAATGAGAAAAAAGTCTTCAGTTAGAAGATCAAAGTTGTCAATTTACAACCTACTTCCAGTGTAATGAGGCAATGGGCCTCTAGACAAACTCGTTACTCTCAATTTTATGAAATTGAAGCACGAAAATGAGAATGGAAGTCCAGAACGTAAATAAGAATGTAAAATATCACAATTTGCTCTTGCTGAAGCAATAGCCTACCTATCTTCTCTCTTTTTTATCCAAACTTCCATCCAAGATGATGCTTGATTTTTGGAGTATATAAGATCATGTGGAAGATTATCAAGCACCTGTAACAGTTTGAGATGGCATTCAACGATTCAAGTCAATGGATTTAATCATGATATTGACACATGCAAGAATATCCACTAATAATAATTTCAAATATTTAAAATGTAAAAAAGATGGAATACAAGTCAACGTCAGTACGTCACTAATCAATTTAAGATTTAAGATTTTCCAACCAAGTATGTGTTAGAATACGGAACAATGCCTAGAATCAATGAAACCATCTTCATATACCTCCAACATTATAACCCAACAAGGTTGTTGCTCGATGCCTGTTCAAAATAACATAAGTTTTTGGATAAGTATCGTAACTCGTAACATAAAATACTTCTACTTATTACTCAAGCATATACTTAGTACAATGGAGATCACATTGCAACTAAAGAAGTGGAGTTATACTAAAACAACATTGAAATAAAATATATGCAAATATGTCTAATGAAGTCATGAGTCATCACCCCATCCATTTGGATCAGCAGCATCACGACATTCCACACTAAACCTTGCCGTGTGACTATCCACTGTGCCGATGGTTTCAAGTTGTTTCTTGGCAAGTGAAGAACTGATTTCCACCGAACTGCAATAAGTTAAATAATTAATTCTGAAAAAAAAGTATGTCAAAGTTTAAGATATACCGAACTTGACTTGCTCCATCTCCTAGCTCTAACAAGCTAAGACAAGTCATTCAGCTCAGAAAGACAGAATTGATCTACCGGCTTGTAGAACTTATTTTATATGTAAAATGATGCGTAATTGCCCTATTCTCCAAACAATTTAGATAAGATTATCTAATGAAGGTTTCAGCTTCAGGCATTCGTTTCTAATCCGGCACGTTGATTATTAGAGAAGCAACAACAGAATGGGCATGCAAAAGATCTAAATAAATATCAAACTTATGATAGAAGAAGAAACACAGTTAATCTGGAAAAGGAGAATAAAATTACATGTTACATACATGTAAGTCATATTATCATAAACCCGTGTGGGTGCATTCAATTTTATGTAATCCATGACACCCTTTGCACATGCTCCTGATCCACCACCGATCTCATATATCTGAAAAATCAAACAATAAAAGATATGTTATAGCATAAATTAAGTTTCAATACAGGAAGCACATAGAAGACTAGAACATCAGATTATTACAACTGCATGATTTGCAAATAGATTTATAGAGAAGAAGATCATGGCAGTATATAATAACTAAATTTCTGAAGAATTTTGTGGTCAAATGAATATTGGCACTGTTATTTGGAAGAAAAAAATTGTGTCGTAAACATTCCAAGACCAAGTAACTGTATTTTTTGAAACTGTATTACTGTAACTAAACTTACAATCCATGTCAATCAAAGAAGGCAACTTAGCTTTTTTTTCCCCTTTTGACTCTTTATGGAGTCTTGAAGAGTGCAGAAAACGAAAATTTCGAGTGAATACATTACTGTTATGTCTCAGTTACTTTCATGGTATGTGTAATGACAAAGAATTTCCACTCAGGCGAAAAAAGGTTATGACATAACCAAAATAAAATGTTAAAAAAGTATTTAATACAGATAAGGTTTCTTCATATTCATCTTAAAAATTAGCCCAGGCTATGAACTAATGAAGCAGATAAGCAGGCAAATCCCCACATTTCAAACCAGTAATATGAAGATCTGTTAAATATTAGCGCAGGTTACACTTAAGCAAGATAGCCATAACCAAAGAAATTTTAACAACCCAACAAACGTTTTTAAGATTCAAAAATGTTGCTGATGACGCGGCATACATACAAAATCTAAATGTCATTGAAAGTTGAATCAAGAGCATAAACAATGAGAAAGTATATTTCCAACATTTTTGTTAAAGCACAACCATATCCTCAGACAAAGGAGTACCCTAAAAGTTCGTTACACTAAAGCTCCTGTGAGTTGTACATTGGAGAGATTCCTAATTAAGATAATTCATGGATGTGTGCACACCTTAGTTTTATCCCAAACAATATCCATAACAAAGTGAATTGAGTAACTTCAAGTCCGAAATCTATCAGGGTAATGGGTAGAAAAAACAAACACGGAATACTCTGAGACATACAAAAAACTAAACCACCTACTTTTAGTGGAACCGAGAGGTCAGTGGTCCGCATTATTGCTTCTGCTATTCCGTGAGCATACCAAGGCTACAAAAAACGTGTGATGAGCAACTAAAAACAACAATTGAGTGGCCATGACATTTACAAGTATAATAGGTTAAAAGATTAGGCTTTAATTTTCAATAGCTCTTGCATACTTTTTTACACTCATTAAAAGTTCTTCCGAAAGAGACTGTCAAATGACATAGTTTGCACTTAGCCAGCCAGAAAGGTTAAAAAATAAATTCTGATAGGCATATGACATTCTAATTTTTGCTATACAAGGATCAGTGATGAAATAGCATTGTAAATATTTTAAAATCACTAATCGTTCAATAATTATTTAGCAAAAATATTCATCATGCCAGTAAATGGAGAGAAGAGAAATCTTTTTATCCTTTGAAATGTGCCCTATCTCTCGGCCGTGATAATTCTTGTAGAGGTAGCATTCAAATTAAATAACTAAAATAAAAAAGAAATCACCAATTATTTAGATAACTAAATGGTAATCACATACTAAAAAAAATTATAAAGAAGTATATCCAGCACAACTTTCAGATTTTATGTACGCATTCCCTATCTAATAAAAAAGTTAAGAAATGGAGCTTAAAGACATAATTAAGGTTCATACTCAAAAGCAAAATTTGAATATTCTGCATCCCATTTTTCTAACTTTACCTTAAAAAGCTCAACTGGAGTAAACCATGATATGTCACTCTGCTTATAGATTGCATCGAGGTGCTTCATGTAAGATTTACGGCCTACAATATTTTGACTATTTGATTTCAGAAAACTCTATATAGTATAGCCAACAATTGAACGCGCAGAAATAAATCCAGTTTAAACCTACATTCAGAATAAAAGAGAGAACTCGTTAACTAAAACTACAGAATGATTTGAACAACCTTCCAGCTTATTGAACCTAATGCTTCCATCCAGCACTCCAACTGAGCCAGGTCTCTGAGAAAAGTATCCATGTGCCGGATCATAAAGGGCCGCATGAATAAAATCCCTTACCTTGAGCCATCAAAATAAATATAGGCAAAGATCATAACTTTGCTAGAACTATTTTTTCAATATAGCAAGCCAGAGAATAGAGATAGAGAAAGATGATTACAAGAACTGGGGAATCACCGACAATGTCGGTCGAGAAGTACGCCACAGAAAATGGGTTCACTGTCAAGTGAAAATTTCGAAGTTAAAAAACACGTAGATGAAGAACAGTCAGCGGCTAACAAACAAAAAGTAAAACGATACAAGGCTATCATTAGATTTCCTGAAATCAAACCTCTGGAAGATAATCCAAGAGAGGAGAGGTTTTTCAATGAGGGCATGCGAGCAGCCATTTGTCTAATTGCTTCAGTAGATTGAACCAAAAATGGTCGTTAAAACTCAAGAAACGGGCGGAAATTCTCTCCACGCCCTATGGATGCTCAGCAACAAGCGTTAATAATTTTTTACCACGTGTTTTTTAGAAAGAATGATGATATTTAGAGAGGGTTTAAGGGCGTTCATTTCTAAAAGAATTGTATAGTATGTAGTGTTTACGTAGTATTGTGAGATTGGTATGATAGGTGAGCTGGTGTTCAACACTTTTGCGCCGGCACATTGACCGGCCAATCTCGCAGTGCACGAGAGCACTGCATATTATACAATTCTTTTCTCACTGTATACTCCTCACCTCCATTTAGAGAAATGCTAAAGGAATCGAAATTCCTATCGAATTAGCGACCAAATTCATGCAAAATGACGCCAATATCCCCATGGTTTTTTTTTTGATAATTAAATTGTCATTCTCATTAAAAACCAAAATGTCGAACAATTATACAAAAATGTAAGCTCAACATCTACATGCTGATGCTTAAACGATGCGCCCTGCTATGTGAAAGCTAATGGACAGATGAACAATCTAATCTAATGTACATATGAACGAACTAATCTTATGGTAAATAGCTATGCTCAAGGAGGCTTAAAAACAGCAGCCAGGGCACGAAACCAGTCTGTTATGGTATGTGTTGCAGGGGTGATGCCAAATGCCTGGATCCAGTACCATGTTTGCGTGATCAGAATTTTCAAGATGTCTGTCATTCCCTCGGAGTCAAAACGGATGCAGTTCTTTTCTTTACAAATGTACCACACCGCTCCCTACCATATTATGTGACCTATGCACTTCCATACTCTTCCTTTGAATAATGGGGTAAAGGAAGTATAATGCTGTTGTAAAGATGAACACGCATTTGCGGGAATTTTTGGAATGCCAAACCAAGTTGAGATTTCTTCCCACAAATCCTGTGCATGAGAGCAGGAGCAGAATAAATGTTCAGTCGTCTCCTCTTGTGCACCACACCAAACGTAGATCATAACATTTTGCTCTATTGATACCCGACGGTCCTGCAGATTTGTCATTGTTGGGATCCTATTTTGTAGGAGGCGCCAGGAAAAAGTTTGTATACTTATGGGAGCAAACTTTCCCCACACTATAGCCAGCTCCAGTCTTCCTATTAAGTCATCAGTTATATTTTCTTGTATCAATGAGTAAGCTGATGAAACTTTATATTTTGTGGATGTTTCAGCCTCCTATAACCAGTGATCGGGTCCTTCTTCATTCAAGATTACTTGAGAGCTTAGAGTTCTAGCGTTAGCTCACATTCCACTTCCCATTTCCTTAATGGTCGCCTATAATATGGACTAGCCGAACCTGTAGCCATCTGTTCTGCTTCTGTTTGCATCCATTCTCGAACCATGATATCTTTGTCAGTTGTCAACCGATATAATTCATTGAATAATACAGCAAAGACTCCTTCCGTTGTCCAATTTGTTTTCCAGAATAAGGCTGTATTTCCTGTCTGAAGCTTTAGCTGGATATTGTTGCTGAACCATGATTCTGTAGCTGCTGAGTGCCATATGTCTTTCCAAGTTTTTGATGTTTGGTCTGGTAAAGATAGCAGTTGGAGTTCTGCCATTGTATCTGCTTCCTCGAAATATTTGGCTACGATCACTTCTCTCCATAGACCTTTATCATCGCTCTTGAAATGCCATATCCATTTGGCTAATAAAGCTTGATTCATAGATTGCAGATTTTTCAAGCTGAGACCTCCATTCTGCTTTTCAAGGCAGAGATACTGCCAACTTATCCAGTGTATCGGTTGAGTGTCTGAATCCTTTGCTTTCCATTGGAACTTGGTTGTCAAACTTGTTATGCGCTTTATGACCTTAACTGGAGCCAGAAACAAAGACAGAAAATAAATACTTAGGCTCGTTAAAACTGATTTTATAAGGGTAGCTTTACCTGCAAAGTTTAAAAATTTATTCTCCCATGATTTTAACTTCCCTTCTATCTGTTGTATCATGCCTACCCACATACGGATGCATCCAGGATTGTCACCGAGAGGTAGACCAAGATAATGGCAGGGTAGTGAGCTCCTTTGGCATTTCAGTATTGAGGCATATTCAGCCAGGTTATCCGTAGATACATTTATGCCAAATAATGTACTCTTGAAAAAGTTTACCCCTAATTCTGATATCATTTCAAAAACTTGCAGCAGTCCTTTTATTACTGATGCCCCTTCTGAAGATCCATCAACCAATATCAGCATATCATCAGCATATTATAAGTGGGATATTACCATCTTTCCAATCTTCGCCCCTCTTATCAGTCCTGCATTCACAGCTTTGCTTAACAGGAGATGAAGACCTTTCACAATCATCAAAAAGAGAAGGGGCAATAACGGATCACCCTGTCTCAGTCCACGCTGCAATCTGAATTCCTCGGCACTTGCCCCATTGATCAGAACTGTAGCCTTGGCAGTGGAGACACACTGGATCATCCAACTCGTCCACTTATCACTGAATCCCAGCTTTGCTAACATATTCTGCAGGAAACTCCAACTTACTGTGTCAAATGCTTTCCTAAAGTCCAGTTTAAATAGCAGCAGTGGTTTCTTGCTTCTTTTGCAGGAATGAATAATTTCATTAACCACAAGAACCCCATCCAGTATCTCTGCCTACCACGCAGGAAACCAATCTGTTCCTTTGAGATGACGTTGCCTATCACCTGTTTTCGTCCGAGGGACATGATTTTTGCTAGAATTTTGTATCCACTGCCCACCAGGGATATTGTTCTGTAGTTTTCCATCATGGTTGGGTTCTTAATCTTTGGCATGAGCACAATCCATGTTGCGGTGAGGCCTCCAGCCAACCTCCCGTGCGTATGGATATCTTGGATAAATGAGATGAAATCCTGCTTGATAGTTTCCCAATGTGTTTGAATAAACACAAAGTTGTATCCATCTGGGCCAGTAGCTTTACGAGGTGCACAATCCCAAACTGCTTCCCTTATTTCTTCCTCTGAGATCTTTTTTACTAGCATATCATTTTCCTGTTGTGTGATTGATCGTTCTGCTGGGATGTCCAGTGATG
>JAOYMZ010000529.1:0-10084 GCA_025802335.1 Pinguicula primuliflora | reverse complement strand
TAACCGAAGAAGCCACTTCAAATTCTTTGCCGAATAGAGACAGTGAACTGCCAAAACGATATAGAGACAGTGAATGGCGGTTACCTGTGGGCGGCGGGAATAAGGGAGTGGCGGGCGGAGGCGACGGTCGACGTGCGTTGCGGCTGATTTGCTTCCCGCAGACAGTCAAGGGTTTGCAAATTTCGGTAGATCCGTGGCTTGTTTGCAATGAATGAATGTGCAACTTTTAGATAGGTTAAAATTTTATTACAGATACACGGATACTGCTGTATCGGTATAGATACAGCAGTATCCATACCGTATCTGTAATTTTGTAAAATTACAGATACGGCCCGATATGTATTTATATACGTATCGGGCGTATCAAGACTACGTATCCCATACGCATCCGATACGTTTTACGGTCCCAAATAAGTGTATCCGTGCTTCCTAAATTCCCAACATACAGTTTTCTAGCCTCCCCAGTTGATGAACCAAGACCCTTACCAGCTGTCGACTGGACAAGATTCTTTTCAGCTTCTGATGGCTTAACCATGACAGGCGATCCTAGAAGAAGCTGTCCAGATAGAGCTATTGCCATCGGAACAGACATCGAGTCATAAAATTCAATGTACCTGCAGCAACAAAACAGTATTTAAAATGCCTTCAACAAGATAAGGGAGTCAGTTAAGAATTTTAAGTAGGAACAATGGAAGGATAAAATCCATTAAAACATGACCCGGATCATAGTTATCAAAATCCTACGATTCGATTCAATTATTGGGCTAAACGATTCAAATCTTAGATATGAATCCTTTATGCCCATCAATTGTCTGAATCTTACGATCCAGGTGCGATTTGGGATTTAAATTGTACTATCCACGATTCAAACGTCAATATTAAACTTTAATAATGATTTATTTATAATATTATAATATTTATTTATAATATTTTTATTACAAAATATTTATTTTAGTATATTTTAAATTATGACTGGATCTTTACGAATCACGATTCGATTCGATTTACGATTTGATTTGATTTACGATTCAAAAATTGATCATTACGATTCACGATTCGAATTCCAATTTGACAACTATGACCCGGATAATTATGATAGTGTCAACTGTCAATATGTATCCTTTAGTACAAAGCAAATCCCTCTACTTCAATGAAGATGACGTACAAATCATTTTTTCTACATTGATTAGAATGGCCTAAATATGATGAGATATCAGCACCAACACCCCATCACAAGATTCCAACCCCAGCACCACCCAACCCCACCGATGTCCAACTAGTAAGAAAACTCCTTGACTGACAGGAAATTTTATGAGAAGAAAGTAAGTAATACTGTACCTAAAACAAAACCAGATTAAGAAAAACTAACTAGCAAGAAAGACCCAGCACTCATCCAGAAAGCAACAATTACCCAACTCCTTTGGAGCGTCTGGTATTTCGATCCATTATCAGCTGTACATCTCTGACCTAAAATTACCAAATTAGATACATTAGCGTTTTACAGCCATAATCAGTTAGGTGTTTAGAAAAATTGAATTAACTAGAAGGCATTATAAGTATAAGACTTCCGCAGGCATCTGAATAGCTTCAACAAAAAAAGGTGGTTTAGACTATATTTAAATAAGATGTTGACATGCATGCTCAATTACACCGCACTGTATTCGAGTATCATTTAGGACTCAACATATAATATAATGATGGGATGTCAGAGTCAACCCGGCAAACAAAGACAAGTAAAGTAAGTAATTAAGAGCAGCTGGACCAAAACTGATATGCACATATAAAGAGTGCGAACTGCCCATCAACCAATTTAGCTTTCTAGCACGCATTTTTTCTCAGATGGTAGAAAAGATAGATGACAAGAAAATGAAAGGATATCTTCAGCATGAGAATTAAAAACTCTCGCTATCTTCTTTAAAACTTTTAATTGCATTTCGTACCTTGCCAGCTCTAGAGAAAAACTCGTACACCTCACGCTCACCCGCTTTCAAAGAAATCTGAGGAAAATTGTCAGCATTTCCATTTTAGAATAACTATATATGCAAGCAAACAATACAGAGAAGTCCTTGCCTCATTACCTGATATGCAAAAACTGTTCTCTGATCTCGTTCGGGATCAGCTTCTGGCTCCACTTTCTCCTTCTTCTCTTTATTTCTTCTGCAAAACAAGAACGATATGCACATGCTAAAATATTACGCCACCTAATCAAAATATTAATATTGTCACCAATTAAGACATAATCTCGTCTCTCACAAAGCATATAATGCTTTCCATCTTCAAACATATCAATAATGGAGATGTCCACATGCTTAAAAGACAATTTTTTCCAAATGAAGTAATAATTCTCCAGTATGCTTAAAAGAACCATACCCAAAACCATAACAGTGCAGATAACTCCGTAGAGTCAATATGCGGTACTAACTAACACTTGGCAAAGCATGTAACATCTTGATATTAAAGCAATGACACCAACCTGGGAGAAAAAGTTGCAATTAAGAGGAATGTGGAGTGAAAAATATGCAAGCATAAATAGAACGGGAAGGTAACTCGACAGAAACACCATATTATATTTGCATCAACAGATGAAAGATCAGTTATATTAGCATACAATACCAAAATGTGACAGCTAAACAACGTGAGAACTTTATGTGACAGTAACAAATTCTTACAGAAGCACCGAGGATGACCAAATAAGTTTTAGCTAAATAGGATCTAACTGCCGATAAAAATTGTCATGGTATATAGTACCTTTCATAAAAGCTTTAGGAAAACTTCATTAACTTTAATAAAATTCGTTAAACTTGTTAAACTACAAGAGATGATTGTACTGAAAAAAAGCGTCATGGCAAACTGCACTGGCATACCCATGCTTTCCTATAATCTCAGTAGTAAACTTTGATATCTACATGATATGCATTAGAGAAGATGACTTTACCGGTTTTCGTGATTTCTGAACTCCTTCTCTCTTCGTACTTCTTTATATTCTTTATCTATATTCTCAGTGTCCCTGCTTATTTCTCTCACATTTTCATTAGAATCCTTCTCTGAGTTACTTCTGCTATGCTTAGGCATCCCTCGCTCTTCTTCCTGTCTCTTTCAAATTCATATTCTTTCCTTTCTCTTGGTCGTTCCCTTATCATTTCACTATCCCGCTCACGTGCTCCAGCTCGTTCTCTGTCCCTAGCACTCTCCTTTCTTCCTCCCTCATCCCTTTCGTTGTAACGCTGATCTCTGCTGCTCATATGTCTGTCCTTATCACCTTTCTCCTTATCCCTTGGAAATGAACCATAGTGCGAGCTCCTATCCTGGTCACCAGGCTCCTTCCTTGTCCTCAACCTCTTTGACTGGCGATCCAAATCATCACCATTATCACTTTTTCTTTGTTTTGTGATTTTAATCCGATCTTTCTCGTAGAATTCAACCACTCCATTCCCTCCATCCACCTTATCCCCTAACATCAGTTGATTATTTTCCACTGTACTCTCGAGGTACTCATATTCATCAAAATCCATTCCTCGCAAATTTGAATGAACCAACTACGTCAAGATTGTTCAAATACCCGCAGCAATACTGTGAACGGCCAAAGTTTCAGATTTTTATCATTACTACGCCTGAGCTCTGATCCAATCCAAGTAGCTCAATGTGGAGGGCCAGGCTTCCACTTACCTATAAAAAAACTACGCCTGAGCTCTTCGTCCTCAAATTTTCTGGAGTAAATTATACCAAATTTGCATATAAAATAAGACACTAAAACATAAAATCAGATATAAGCTACTTTGCAGGAACGCATATCAAAGAAAAATCATTGAAATAAGGGTTTAATTTTAACTTTCGAGGACATACTCACGAGATAAGATTGTCGAAACTTTTGAATTCAGACAAACCCTGGACAACTGCAGCTCAAATGCAAACTAGGCAGTATCCGGAAGACATCAGTATAATTCCGCATTCGAATGTAGAAGCAACATGCAATTTTATTTTATCATCTTGCTCATATACCAACATAAAATCTGCGAGTTCCTCCGATGGGCTGACTCATAAGCGGGCTTTAAAATGGGCAAAGGCCAAATCCCACGAAATAATACCGGTAACGCTAAATTTAAGTTTTCGCCCCTCTTTAATGCACAAAACGACCCCCTATTTTTTGAAGATTGAAGTTTTCGGAAGACGCATGATGAACGTGCTAGGTTTTGGGAAGATTGGGTTTTCAGATAGAGCATTGCTACACGGACAAACACTAAACCGAATCCAAACCGAAAATTGTGCACTGGTAAGCACAGTTTCTGTGTGAGACCCATACAAAAAATATGAACTATTCGGTTTCCTTTCGGTTTGGCCTTTGTACGTTAATCATTTCCGTTTCAGATAACCTTACCTTTCTTCTCCCAATCGACTCACCTGTTCAGTTTCCAGATTTTCCTTAGCTTTCTTCTTTGCAGCGGGTTTCTTGAATGGCTTCTTAAGTCTTGATGTGGACCCGTAACTTGGTAAGTTATCGTCATTGTAGATCTCCGAGGTCATTTCTTCCGGATCAAACTTGGTGTCCATCAATTTCAAACCAAAATTGACTAACTGAGGGTGAGTTCATCAATCGAAGAAAAAAATCGAAGAAGCAAATCTGAGATAAAATCGACTAGCTGATATAAATTCAATTTCAATCCTAAAATCGACCTGTTTAGAAAAGAAGGCTTTGAACAGAGAAGCAAATCTTTACTGGAACCGCGAAAATCAAAGAAAAAATCAAATGAAAACCAAATGAAATCTTCACACAAAGTAGAAAATGAGTGTGCGTTCATCAGTGGAAGAACAAAATCAAATGAAAACCGCGAATTAATCCAACCCTAGAAACACAATTTCAAACCTAAATCGACTAATTGAGATAAATTCGAAGGAGAAAGAGTTAAACAGTGGCTTACTGGAGAGGATTCTACCGATGAGAGTTCCGCCGTCGAGTTTCCGGTGGGCCGTCGACGAGTTTCCATCGACCATCGGGAGACGAAAGTCACGAGGGAGAGAATGCGTTCTGACTTCACGATTTGGAGTTTTGTATTTAATTAAGAAGTGGGGGCAAAATCTTAATTTCACGAAATTGGGCAAGGAAACCACCAACCCTCCGGGTAGGGGATTAAAATCTGGAGTAGCCCTACTGTATATCATGCCCGGATCGTAAACCTCCGAGCAGGTCATTTTAAAAAGTTGGATACCAAATGGGTAGTTAACGAGGAAAATCCCGAAAATCGACCATAAACCCTGTCTATTATGGACACCAAACCTGGCCCTAGTTGTTGATGTACCATGGGAATCAACACGGCAACAAGTTGGTCAAGCTCTCCTGCATGGGGATTGACAAAGCATCTTGGAAGTCACTTAAGTGAAGTTGGTCAAGAGTTTAGGAGTTCAATAAATTGGTCAAGGGTCAAGGGTCAAGATTTAGGAATTCTAAGAGTTTAATTAATTTTCATTAATTAGTTTTTATTATTACTTAGAGTTATTAGCTTATAAATAGGAAGCACACATGTGTTGTAGTGAGTTTTTGATTGAATTGAGAATATTGTGGCTTCAAGCCTTTGAGAGATCCTTGCAAGAATTTCAACCCTTTTATCCTGAATTCTGCGGAATTCAACTTCTAAGGAGTTCTTCCGACTAACACCTCAAGTCGTATATATGTAAACCCGAAGCTGCGGTGAACGGTTTGCATCAGTTGTCCATATAGGTTTGCCCATACCTGTATGGACAACTAGTTATGTGGTGTCAAGTGGAATTTCTTAGTTCCTTACCATGTTCTCAACCGTTATGCGTGCTTTGGTTTTGATTTTTTTTAATTTTATTTATTTTAATACTATATTTTTATCTCCACCTTTTCTTACAATTGAATTTATGCGGCGGATCGCTCATCATTTGTCAAAATAGACATCACCATAATAATCAAAACGTCCTATGCTGCGATTGTAGCACAATCTGTTCTGGCTTCGGATTGTCCATCTGAGAGGGAGAAGTGGATGTGGCAGGGAGAATCGGCTATAACATTTTCGGATGAAGAAGTTAAGAAGTGCAACACTCCTTTCGTGACATTAATAGGTAAGTTCTCACACGGACGCCCTTCTATACGTGATATTCTGCGGATAATCTCTGAAATATACCTGAAATCACACTTTACGACTGGAGTTATGGATCATAAACATATTTTTGTTAAGATTTGGAACTGAGGATGATAAGAATCAAATGTTGCTAAGAGAAATATGGAATATTGGAGGATATGCCATGAGAACCTTTTGCTGGACTCCATACTTTCGTAGTGACGTTGATCCTCATATAGCCCCAGTTTGGATTTCATTGCCTCAATTACCATTACTTTTGTACAAGAAAGAAAATATTTTCGACATCGCTAGATTGTTGGGGAGACCGCTTATGGCAGATAAGGCCACACTGGCACTGACTCGTCAAGTGAGGCTAGGATTTGTGTGGAGGTAGACCTCTTGAAAGCACCCCTTAAACGAGTGTGGGTTGTTATGGGACAAACTGAATTCTGGCAGCAGATTGAGTATGAACAATATCTGGCGTATTGTAGCCATTGTATGCGGAATGGTCATGTTCCAGATGATTGTAAAGTATTGCACCCACAGGTTATGGCTAAGGGGGTTGTCAAGGAAAAAGTGGATACAAGAAATATTAAAGAGAAAGGAAAACAAACTTGGCAATACAGACCGAAATCTGGTGGGAGCATTGCTAGTAGTAGTAACACGATTTTGGGGGACCTCTTAATGTGGATGCATCTCTGAAAGAGGAGAATGAAGAGAAAGTAAATGTTGAAGTATCCTTTGATAAGAGTGAGAAGACTATTGGTGAAAAGAAGGATGAAAAAACTACCAAGATGTCCAAACCTGGAAGATTTGAGGATCCACTAAGGCGTTTGGTGGAAACTAAGATGACTTATGATTGTGATTCAGTTGAAACAGGGGACAAAGAATTTTTAGATCAACAATATGATTTGGTTCCATCACAAACTGATCAAGAGGCAAATACAATGGATATGCAGTCTCTTAGTGAAAAGTCTCATATTGATACTCAAGACTTAGAGTCTGAAAATAGTCTGAGACCTCAGCTGCTAGATACATTGGATACATCTATATTGAAACAAGAGGTGGAAGGCATAGAAAAAATTGAGATCGTGGATGATTTGAAGGATCGGGCAATTTCTACCACTGATGTGGTACATAGCATTTCTAGCGAGTCTTCAAAACATGAAGAGGAAAAAGGAATTCCAATCATAGGAAATTTTGAAGCTACTCATGATTTAATGGATCATGGTCCTATTAACTCTGAGATTATGCAGATGTTTCCACTAGATGAGGTGCAACGTCTTGTTTTTCCCAGTTTTAATAACTCAGTGGAATTTAGTAATGATTCAGCTCAGGCTGAAATTTGTGTTGATCTCCAAGTCTCTAAAGCTGATTTAAAATTTTGGAATGATAAGGAGTTAATTGAAACAACAGATGAGGAATTGTACTCTGAGGATGAAGCCAAGGAACTTGCAGATAAAAATATTTTCTTGGGAGAAGAAATCCTAAAGAGTACTACGAGAAGAAAAAAATTCGCTGTCAAAAAATTCAAATGCAGAGATGTGAAGGTATGACACTCGTTCCAAGCACTCCAAGTTCTTTTAATGACTAAAGATCTTATTTGGAATATTAGAGGTGTGAGAAATAAACCATCACAGAGAAAACTGATTAATCTAGTTAAGTTGCATCATCTGGATTTTCTGCTAATCACAGAACCTAAAATACAGCGTGAACGTTTGCCATTTTTTGGTTAAAAAGTTAAAGCTGGAAGATGGCATTGCAAATGCTGCTAATTCGGTTTGGATGATTTGGAGCAATAAGCCGAATTGTTTGGTATATTATGATGCTGCTCAAATAACCGTAATGCAAGTTGGCTTGGTAATCTCTTTTGCAATTTATTATATTGGAGGAGTTTATGCTAAATGTATCCGAGCAGAGAGGTGTGATCTTTGGTATAATATGCGGACTGTTTGTAACTCTATCTCAGACCTTATCTTGATTGCGGGGGATTTCAATGTAGTTGCATCTGCGGATGAAAAGAAAGGTGGGTGACCTATCCATATCTAGGTTGCTTCAGATTTTATTGAAGCAATGCAAGACGGTTGTTTAACAGATGCAGGATATATTGGCTCCTCTTTTACATGGAGTAATAATAGAAAAGGCAGTGCTTGCGTGATGAAAAGACTTGACAGAGTTTTGTTGTCTGAGCAGTGGATTATGGAAGCACCTCCCGTTCAGGTTTAGCATATGCATAGAGGTGTGTCTGATCATGTTCCTTTGCTGTTAGAACTGCTAAGTTCAAGTAAAAAACCACCAGCTCGTTTTCAATTTCATACATTCTGGATATAACATTCAGAGTTCATGAGCTTTGTTAAGAAGGTCCGGGAAAACCCAGTGAAGAAAAGTAACTCAATCTGAGAGTTTGCAGAGAAACTAAAAAATCTGAGGAAAGAATTGGCCATCTGGAATAAGAATGTATATGACCATATATTTGACAATATTCGGAAATCGGAGGAGAAAATCTTACAACTTGAGGCAAAATATGACCAAACCGGGGAAGGAAAAGACAATGAATGTTTAAACTTAGCCAAAGCTCAACTAAAGCAGAATCTACTGGCGGAAGAAATTTATTGGAAGGAAAAAGCTCGTGTGAAATGGCTAAGAGAAGGGGACAAAAACACAGCTTATTTCCATAAGACAGTTAAGATATAAAGATGCAAGTCTGTTAGTT
This sequence comes from Pinguicula primuliflora, assembly GCA_025802335.1. Classification (NCBI taxonomy): domain Eukaryota; kingdom Viridiplantae; phylum Streptophyta; class Magnoliopsida; order Lamiales; family Lentibulariaceae; genus Pinguicula; species Pinguicula primuliflora. The sequence continues at coordinate 1,294 of JAOYMZ010000529.1, read as the reverse complement.
TAACGTTGCTCTCAGCTGAGGGAGAAAGAATTCTTGAATCAAAGATTGCTAATATAATTGAGAGTCATTTTAAAAGACAACTTTCTGCAGACACAGGCACAAACTCAACAGGGATGATTCAATTGATCCCCCGTTTAGTAACTGAGGATATGAATGCTAAACTTACTGAATGGCCGAAGGAAACAGAAGTGAGAGTTGCTGTTTTTAGTCTACACAAGGAAAGTGAACTTGGTCCCGATGGGTTTTCTGGTGCATTCTTCCAGTACTGCTGGGAAATCATTGTTACAGCAACCCTCTTATGTTTAGTTCCAAAAGTCACTAACCCGAGTAGTTGTTCAGAGCTAAGGCCTATCAGTCTATGCAACCTCTATGGAAATATCTTCACGAAAATACTTGCTACCAGATTGTAAAAGGTTCTGCCGAGTTTAACATCACCTCAACAGCGTGAGTTTGTGAAAGGCCGACTAATATCGGACAATACTCTATTGGCACATGAAATATTCCAATCACTGGACAGGGAGCAGGCCGTGATAAATATTGCTCTGAAACTTGACATAGAGAAGTCCTTTGATAGGGTTTCGTGGATTTTTTTTATCAGAGTCCTAAGGACGTTTGGATTTGCAAAAATTTTCATTGACATGATCTGGAGAATCCTGACAAACAACCGGTTTTCAATCTTGTATAAGGGGCAAAACCATGGTTTTTTCAGTCCACAAGAGGGGTGCGACAGAGGGATCCATTGTCTCCGGCCTTATTTATTCTAACCTCTGAATCTCTCAGCCGATGATTAAACAAGCTGATGCAAAGTGGACCGAAGTGTGCCTACAAATTACCCAAAGACTACTCTTAGATCACACATTTAGCATTTGTGGATGATCTGATAGTCTTTACTGAGGGAACTCAAACAGCATTGCAGAAGGTTTTTGAGTTTCTAAGTCAGTATGATAGTGAGTCAGGACAGCAGATTAATCGTCATAAGAGTAACTTCTTCGTTTCCAATAAGGTTGCTCAAGAACAAATAGAAGATATTGCTACTTGGATGGGTTTAAATCACACTACACTTCCTCACACTTATTTAGGGATCCCTCTATATACAAGGAGAAAACTGTCAAGCCTTTTTGACTCTCTGAGGTTAAAAGTGAAGGCTAAGCTTGATAATTGAAGTCTGAAATATTTGTCAATCGGGGTAAGATTGATTCTGATTTGTCATGTTTTGCCTAGTCTCCCATTATATCAATTCATGTCATTACAACCTAGTCAGATGGTTAAAAAGAAGCTGGAAAAGCAGTTTGCA
>JAOYMZ010000528.1:0-10084 GCA_025802335.1 Pinguicula primuliflora | reverse complement strand
TCTGCTCAGAGGCTTTGTCATTTGTATCTTTGAGTTCTTTTTGGTTTTGAGTTAAAGCAGGCATTTCTATCACAGTACTGGAAGCAGGCATTTCATTTATGACATTAGTATACCCATCAGAACTCATATTTATGTCTTCCAATGCATAGTAGGTGACAATATTGTTGTTGTCGTATAATGATGCTTGAATCATCCACGCACATGTTTCTTAACTGTAGGTACATATGTCTGCCATGTTCCATTTATAACCAAGCCTTTCATTGTATTCCATTATTTTTGATCGAGGCATGAAAATACTTTGTATTTGTGTCACCCTCCTTTAGCCAGCGACTTCTATCTTTTTGGAACATCAGTCTACGTTGCATCCTGTTCAGCTTATGTAGCTCAATTTCAATTTATTTTCTCAACTTTTTTTGCCTCCCTTAGCACAACTTCTTCCATTTTCTTGTCTAGTTCATTCATTTTCTGCTCAGCTATTGCAATCTGAGCATTAAGTTCACCAAACACATCATGGTTCCATTTTTTGAGTTGTTCTTTCAACTGTTTCAGACGTTGAAAGATGATATAGCCTTTTGTGCCATAAACTGATGTTTCCTCCTAGGCATTTTTCACAAAATTCTCAAATGCATGATACTGAAACCAAGCATCAATCACTTGAAAAGGTTTGTAACCCCAATTGGTTGTGGCATTACGCAAGAGTAGGGGACGGTGATCTAAATTTTCTGGTCTAGTGTTGTCTGAGTAAGAAGCCGTCATTTCTGCAACCATGATTCAGTAAGTAGAAACCTATTGATATGGCTAGCGCTTCCACCCCCTGGTTGGAACCACGTGTGTTGCCTAATCTGCCACGGTAGATCAATCAGGTTAAGATCATTATGAGGTTGGTAAACTCCTCCATCTCCCTTCTCATAGGCTGCATTATTCCTGTGGGTTCTTGTAGTGTTCTAACCGCATTACAATCCCCGCATAGACACCACATGGCCGTCAGTTCCAACTGTATCTGTAAGGTACGCCAAATTTTATTAAAATTTTACTATTGTAAATAAAATTATATTAATTATTATAGATTGATTAGGAATTTAAAACTGATTAATTGGGGATTTACATCTGTGTAAATCAGTGGAATTGGGCTGAACCTCCTTTATGTGCAAATGAAGGAGGCCAGATGAACTTAGGCACACAATGGTAATCAGTCCTCGGGTCATCACACCCCGTACGGAGGAGGGAGGAGAGGGTAAAATGGCCAATAGAATAGTAGAGTATAAAGAGGAAAGGAAGAGGGATCGAGCTAGGGAAAACTGAAGAAAGGGGGGATTAGCGAGAGCACGAGAACGAGAAAACAGGATCTAGAATCCGGAAGCAATAAGTGGTGTATAATTGGAAATGTGGATGCAGCAGCGAGATGGTGGCACGGTCGGTGGTGCTCTCAACTCTACAAGCTGCGTAGCATGATCGACGGCTGACGGGAATGAGTGGAAACCCGTGTATTCTGACCACACATAGAAGTTGTGTCGTCTATGCAGATAGTGTTCGAAATGGATCCTACTTCTTATCTCCTTGCCTGATTTGAATTTATTCTGCTATGTTTCTTGCTACGTGAATCCTGCGTTTGCCTTGATTTTACTATCTGGTTAGTTACTCTTGTATGTGTGCGTTACGAAGGAACTTCATCTGGTAGGGGGAACTGTTGATTCATCGTGCGGATGAAATGGTGCGAACAGGGGTGATAAGGTCGTGAGACCGAAGGGGGTGAGTAAGGTGAGACAGTGTGCGGTGTGGTGACAATAGCTGAGAACCTGTGTGTTGAAATGAAAGGTGGGACAAAGAACGTGAGGTGTAGAGTGATGGATAGATCAGACAGGTGAGAGACGTCGACGAGCGGTAGAGCGGTCGAGTGATTGGTGACATACCGTGAGCGGCGCATCGAGAGGACGATGAGCAGCATAGTGGTTGAGTGTTTGGGGAAATGTCGTGAGAAGCGTAGTGAGTGGCCGATGAGCAGCAAAGTGAATGGAGAAACGAGGGAAACGAGCATAACGAGCATAGTGTTGTTCACTTGGTGATCCGGCTGCGGGGAATTGGTGGATCTGTCAGAAGAGGAGGAAGTAGTGTGGCCAAAAACAGACAGTGCAGTGTGTGATGAGGGGAAACAGAGCATAGATGAGAGGGCCGGCTCTGGTTCGTGGCGAGGATGCAGAAGGGGGTCAATAATGTGATTGATGCAGGGGTGTAGCCGCGGGGTCTCAATCTGGAAGAAGAACAGAATGAAATGGGGGGTTCAGGATTGTGCAGGAGGGAATAGTACCTGGGTTACCTTATCCGGCCAGTTAATTTGAAGGCATATTAATAAACTTGTTGAGTTATTATGTGATCGGGTGGGTGGCGGTGGGGGTGGGGGTTCATTCTATTATGTTAAAGGTTGGGATTATGTGAGTATGATGTTATAATATGGGATATCGGTCGAATGATATGTGATTATGCGCTGTTATTATCTTAATATTTGGCTGAATGATTTAATTGAAGGTTGGGTTGAACATGTCTTGTGGTATATGAAGTTTAACTATTATAAATTCGTGTGGTTACACGTGGAACTATTATTCTGAGGTGCGCCTTCGGTTTTGATCACCTACTGAGCCATGTGGCTCATGAACCTACCCGTATGTTGTCTTGCAGAGCCGGAGCGACGTTGATCCTGGTGGTACGGTTGGGGAATGTTCCTTTCAGAGTTTAGCTTGTTGTTTGAAGCTTAAATAAGAACTTGGGCTTTGTATTTGTTGCCACCTTGTTTGGGCTTGGACCCATTTTCGCTATTATGTTTTGGAATTGTGCTTCGACATTGAATTTTTATTGTTATGCATTGGATTTTTTTGAGTAATTTAATTTAGGCTCGGGTATGGCCTTCAGGCCATACTACCCTAGCGAATCCCTAAACATTTTATGAAATTTTGGGTTCGTTACATTTGGTATCGGAGGGAGGTTTGCTTCTAACCTGTTGATTGAAATCAACAAGGCTCAGGGAAACCTTCCGCTGGGTTGCTCAGGAGAGATGGGAGGTTTTGGGTTTATAGATATATGATGGACATGCGAGAATGACTGTTTGAATTGATACATGATATGGAGAGTAGACGTCGCGTGCGCAACCAGACCATTACGGATGGAACCATGCCACTGGTAGATGAGGCAAACCACGAGATGGAGTCTCACGCCGAACCTCCTTCACCGACGAGGATGGTTCTGGCGCCCGAAGGCCTAGGGGAGACCTTTGAACCTTCTCTGCCAGTGCCGGTGACCATGATACTTACTGAGACGTTTCGAGTACTTACAGTGATGGTGCGACTTACTTGGCTGGACCGTCTACTAGGACGCCAACTAGGATTATACCGATCATATCTAACCCGAATCCGACGGTTCCTGAGCTGGTTGTGCATCCTGTGCATTGGGATCTGAGTGCACAACAAGAGGCCATGCACAAGCAGCACACTAGCATATTCAAGGGCGATAAGGGTCCTGGGAATGCAGAGGATTGGTTCCTAGAGATTGAGAAGAACATGACCTCTCGTGAGACACCCGATGGCCTTAAGGTGGAGGTAGCAGCATACTATCTAGCAGGTAGTACCGAGTCATGGTGGACGAGCATAGCCCTGAGTCTACGGGAGCATGGGTCATACAGTTGGAGGGCGTTCCAAGATGCGTTCAGATGTTACTACATTCCCGTTTCTTGGATGATTCAGAAGTTGTGGGAGTTTGAGAGTTGTGTTCAGTGGGTTGGAGAGTCGGTGCTAGACTACAACGCATGATTTCATGAACTTGGTCAGTATGCCACCCAAACTATGGAGAACCTAGCTATGAAGATACTTAGGTTCCGGAAAGGACTATTGAGGACTTACTGTGTGGCAGTGGACACTGTGATGACAAATTGGTTTGAGGAACTACTGGCAGTGCGTGTAGAACCAGAACTGTTGGAGATGGAAAGTGAAGCCAAGAGGGTAAGATACACCAAGACCCGAGCTCCTGTTGCTGCACCTCCATATGCAACCCACACCCCCTGCCTCGAGCCCCAGATCCCATCAGGGAAGTAGGACAGACTACTGGCAGCACGGGACATGTTTTAGATGTGGGAAGAGGGGACATGGACAGCTGAGTGCCCTACTAGGCCTCCTGCAACTGCCCCACCGGCGGCCTAGGGCCCTATGCTGCAACTCCCACCTCCTCTCCCAGGACGAGCGAGAGTGTATGATGTCACACATGAGCAGGCTAAGAAGAGGCTGAACGAGGTTATTGCAGGTATGTTTTGAGGGATAAGAATTCCTTGGATGCATTACTTGTTTTACTTCTGTCATTAAAATTGATTTAGTCAATAAGTGAGTATGATAACTTTTCACGTGGATTGATTTGTTTGGGTATTAGGTAACTTGAATGTTTATGATAGTCTATCGTATGCTTTTTTTGACAGTAGCACCACTCGATCATTTATTTCGACCCAGTATGTGGACAAGGTACGTGGTTTCTACCCCAGTCAGGAAGACGACGCTAGCTACAAGATGCATTTTGCAGTGCCCGATACACTTAGGTGGTATAACGATATTATCAGATCTCATCATCTTGGATATGCAGGATTTCGACCTCATACTCGGAATGGAGCGATCATTCGCAAATTATGCCCAAATAGACTGTCAACATAGGAGTATTTTGTTCCACCCGCCAGGGAAGTCGCCCTTTTTATATAAGGGGATGATGGGGATAAAGGACCGAGCAGTCACTGAGGTAATATATGCTATTCTGTCTCGGCGACTAGTTCAAAGAGGCCATGATGCATAATTGGCATTTCTGGTGACTACACCAGACCAGGAACAGAGACTCGAGGATATACCGATAGTGCAGGAATTTGGTGATGTATTTGTGAAGGATTTACCCAACTTACCACCAGATGGGGAAGTGTAGTTTGGAATTGATCTTATACTTGGGCCTTCTCCGATGTCAAAGGCACCTTACAGGATGGCACAGAAAGAATTAGCAGAGCTAAAGGTTCAACTGCAGGAATTGATAGATCATGGATAGGTGCGACCCAGTGTATCGCCATGGGGTGCACCTATGTTATTTGTGAAAAAGAATAATGGAAGTATGCGGTTGTGCATCAATTATCGTGAGTTGAACAAAGTAACAGTTCGAAATCAATACCCTTTACTCTAGATTGATGACTTGTTTGATTAACTGTCGAGCACGAGTGTATTCTCAAAGATAGATTTGAGGTCGAGATATTACCAGATGAAAGTGAGCAAGACTGCTTTTCGGACCTGGTATGGACATTATGAGTTTCTGGTGATGCCTTTTGGCTTGATCAACGTGCTTGCAGTTTTCATGAACTTGATGAACCGGGTGTTCCATCCTTATTTGGACAAGTTTGTGGTGATGTTCATTGATGACATACTGATATATTCCCCAACCTTCGAGGCACACGCCGAACATTTGAGGATGGTACTTACCTGTCTCCGAGAGGAATCCCTGTATGCTAAATTCTCGAAGTGCAAATTTTGGATCAAGGAGGTCGCCTTTCTAGGACATGTGATTTCAGTCGAGGGTGTGGCGGTGGACCCCAATAAAGTGGAGACCGTGAAGAACTGGCCTGAACTCAAGACGGTGGGGGAGATAAGTAGCTTCTTGGGGTTGGCTGGGTACTACCAGAAGTTTATTGAAGGGTTTTCCAAGATATCACGACCCCTCACAAGGCTTACACAGAAAGGAGTAAAATTTCATTAGGATGAGACGTGTGCAAGGGGGTTTAAGGAATTGAAGGAGAGGTTAACTTTTACCCCGGTGTTGGCTTTGCCCAAGGAGGGATAGGAGTATGTGGTATACAGCGATGCTTCCAAGAATGGGCTAGGGTGTGTATTGATGCAGCAAGATAAAGTGATAGCCTATGCTTACCGTCAGCTGAAAACGTACGAAGAGAATTACCCTACCCATGATTTGGAATTGGCAATGGTAGTACATGGTCTGGAGGTGTGGAGGCACTATCTTTATGGTGTTCGGTGAACCATATACACTGATCATAAGAGCTTACGATATGTCTTCACCCAAAAGGAACTGAATATGCGACAGCGGGGATGGATGGAGTTGATCAAGGATTACGATATCGATATTCAGTACCACCTTAGAAAAGCTAACCATGTGGCGAATGTGTTGAGTAGGAAGGGGGTCGCCCGCTTGTCCACAACCCTAGCACGGGAGTGGGAAGGATTGAAAGTAGAAGTGGTCTACTCTATTACAGCACAGATGGCGATGTTGTGTGCAGAGCCTAGTTTAGTTTATCGAATTCGAGAGGCCCAATGCAGAGATGAGAATATACAACGAACATTGGAATGCCTAGGACACTTGACAATGGTAGAGTGATGAAGTTCGGAAGAGTTTGGATTCGAGAAGAGCTGGACCTCAAGAGGGACATTTTGAATGAAGCACATCGCTCGCGAACCAGTATTCACCCAGGGGTCACTAAGATGTACCAGAACTTGAAAAGGATGTATTGGTGGCCGAACCTGAGATGCGATGTTGCCGATTTTGTAGCCCGGTTCATGATTTGTCAACAAAGTAAAAGCAAAGCATTAGAGGCCGGGAGGAGAACTTCAATCGTTAGAAATATCGATGTGGAAGTGGGAACACATCGCCATGGATTTGGTCTCAGGGCTACCAACAGCACGGCGAGATAAAAACAATACCATTTGGGTGATTGTGGACCGACTCACAAAGTGTGCCCACTTCCTACCTATGCCCCTCACGGACCCAGTGCCTCGGATGGTTCAGTTGTATGTCAAGAACATAGTGAAATTGCATGGTATACCCTTGAGTATTGTATCCGATCGTGACCCACAGTTCGTCTTGAATTTCTGGAGTAGTTTGCAACATTGTTTGGGTATGGAGTTGCGGCTTAGTACCGTTTATCACCCCCAGACGGATGGAAAATCCGAACGCACTATTCAGACATTGGAAGACATGCTGAGGGCATGTGTAATGGACTTTAAGGAGCACTGGAAGAAGTGTCTTGCTTTGGTCGAGTTTGCATACAACAATAGCTATCATAGGAGTCTAGGTATAACACCGTACGAGGCTCTCTATGGACGATGCTGTCGATCCCCATTATATTGGGAAGAGGTCAGTGAGAAGTACATATTGGGCCCTGTATTGGTGCAGCAAGCCAAGGAAAAGATTATCATCATCCGGAAACATTTGAAGAAGGCACAGGACCGATAGAAGAGTTAGGCCAACCTGAGACGTCGTCCTTTGACGCTGACAGTGGGGGACATACATATTTGAAGGTCTCTCCGACCAAAGGCGTGATAAGGTTTGGGAAGGGTGGCAAATCGAACCTGAGATACGTGGGGCCGAACGAGATATTGGGGAGAGTCGGAAAAGTAGCATACCAACTGGCCCTGCCTCCTCATTTGTCAAGAGTGCACAGTGTTTTCCACATGTCACAACTTTGCCATTATGTGGTTGACTCTAGTCATGTATTGGACAACGAACAGGTCCCTATAACTGAGGATATGAGCCGAGTGGAGGAACAGCATAGGATTGTGGATCATAAGATCGTTGACTCTGGAATAGGCGAGTCTCTTATGTGAAAGCGCAGTGGAGCAACCAATATGAGGAGGAAGCCACTTGGGAGGCGAGTGACGTCATGAGGGAAGCATATCCACATCTTTTCGAGACCCATGAGGCAGCAAGTTTCGAGGACGAAACTCTTCATTAGGGGGAAGGGATGTAAGGTAAACCACATTTTATTAAAATTTTACTATTGTAATTAAAATTTTATTAATTATTATAGATTGATTAAGAATTTAAAATTGATTAATTGGGGATTTACATCTTTGTAAATCAGTGGATTTGGGCCGAACCTCCTTTATTTCCAATCAAGGAGGCCAGATGAACTTGGGCTCACAATGGTGGCCCAAAACACTACTGGCGTGGGGATTGACCGGAAATCAGTCCTCTGGTCATCACACCCCGTACAAAGGAGGAAGGAGAGGGAAAAATGGCCAATAGAATAGTAGAGTGTAAAGAGGAAAGGAAGGGAGATCGAGCTAGGGCAAACAGGAGAAAGGGGGGATTAGCGAGAGCACGAGAACGAGAAAACTGGATATGTAATCTGAAAGCGATAGGTAGTGTATAATCAGAAATATTGACGTAGCGACGAGGTGGTGGCACGATCGGTGGTGCTCTCAGCTCCACGAGCTGCGTAGCGTGATCGGCAGATGATGAGAACGGGTGGAAACTCGTGTATTCCGGACACACCTCGAAGCTGTGTCTTCTATGCGGATAGTGTTCGAAATGGATCCTACTTCTTATCTCCTTTCCTGATTTGAATTTATTCTGCTATGTTTCTTGATACGTGAATCCTGCGTTTGCCTTTATTTTACTATCTGGTTAGTTACTCTTGTATGTGTGTGGTACGAAGGAACTTCATCTGGTAGGGGGAATTGTTGATTCATCGTGCGGATGGAATGGAGTGAACAAGGGTTGATAAGGTCGTGAGACCAAAGGGGATGAGTAAGGTGAGACAGTGTGCAGTGTTGTGACAATAGCGGAGAACCTGTGTGTTGAATTGAAAGGCGGGATGAAGAACGTGAGGTGCAGAGTGACGGATAGATCAGACAGTTGAAAGATGCTGTGAGGGTTTAGGGTAGGCTGATGAGCGACAGAGTGGTTGAGTGTTTGGCGAGAAATCATGAGCGGTGCAGTGAGTGGCTGACGAGCGGCAGAGTGAATGGAGAAATGAGGGAAACAGCATAGTGTTGCGAGGAGTGTTGTTCACTTGGTGATTCGGCTGCGGGGAATTGTTGGATCTGTCAGAAAAGAGGAAGTAGTGTGGCCGGGAACAGACAGTGCAGTGTGTGATGAGGGGCAACAGAGCACGGATGAGAGGGCTAGCTCTGGTTCGCAACGAGGATGCAGAAGGGGGCCATTAACATGGTTGAAGCAAGGGTGTAGTCACGAGGTCCGATCTGGAAGAAGAAAAGAATGAAACAGGGAGTTCAGGATTGTGCAGGAGGGAACAGTACATGGGTTACCTTATCCGTCCAGTCAGTTTGAAGGCATATTAATAAACTTGTTGAGATATTATGTGATCGGGTGTGTGTGTGTGTGTGTGTGTGTGGGGTGGGGGGTGGGGGTTAACGTGATAGTTTTACATTCTATTATGTTAAAGGTCGGGATTACATGAGTATGATGTTATAATATGAGATATCGGTAGGATGATATGTGATTACGTGCTGTTATTATCTTATTATTTGGCTGAATGATTTAATTGAAAGTTGGGTTGAACATGTCTTGTGATATGTGAAGTTTAACTATTATGAATTCGTATGGTTACATGTGGAAATATTTTTCTGACGTGCACCTTCGGTTTTGATCACCTACTGGGCCTTGAAGCTCACGAACCTACCCGCATGTTGTCTTGCTAAACCGGAGCGACGTTGATCCTAGTGGTACGGTTGGGGAATGTTCCTTTCGGAGTTTTGCTTGTTGTTTGAAGCTTAAATAAGAACTTGGACTTAGACTCGACAGCTGATCTTTGTATTTGTTGTCACCTTTATTGGGCGTGGACTCATATTCGCTATTATGTTTTGGAGTTGTGCTCCGACATTGAATTTTTATTGCTATGTATTGGGTTTATTTGAGTAATTTAATTTGGGCTCGGGTATGGCCTTTGGCCATACTGCCCTAGCGAACCCTTGAACATTTTTATGAAATTTTGGATTCTTTATGGTATCCGTTGTGTGATTTTCGCCCACCGACTTCTCTTACCTGCAAAGGTGCATGGTGAATAAATATTAAGAATTTTGACTTCTATTGAGTCTTCTTTCCATTGCCTTATCAGTTCCAATAATTCTTTCATCAGTCTAGCTTCCTGTGATCACAAAACATTCCTTCCTCTAGGCTCACAGCAGGCTGCCTTAGAGTCCGGTTGAAGCTTTCATCACATGATCAATATCATCACAACTCCATAGTCTTTATGTTGGGAAATTCAGAGATTAACGTGAAAGTGGAAAAATAAACGAACAAGGCAACAACACAAGATTTAACGTGGTTC
>JAOYMZ010000527.1:0-10084 GCA_025802335.1 Pinguicula primuliflora | reverse complement strand
CCCCAACCCCAACCTCTGTAAACAAAGCACATTAGTAAATTGGGAGGCTATATCATTGATTGGTTAAAGTATGTTAAATAAAATTGAGAGTCAAATGTCATGCTCCGTTAACTCATTTCAAAACTATATGAAAGCCAATCCGCCAATAACAAAAAACCGTGGAGTTTGGATTGTAGATTATCTGTATTATCTGATAAGCTAAAGAACAAATCAAAATTCACAAATAAAGTTGAGTTATTAGTACTTACAAAAACATGCTTGAGTGATTACATCGGTCGCGCTCTCCCTTTTCTATTCAGCCTCAAAAGTGATTTCCGATGAAAATGTAAGGGTTCACCATTGGAGATCTAACCCTGCACATATGCAAATAATTGATTAAAGTCCGTTCATTTTAAACTGCATGAAACACTTTAAAATTGTTATATTTACTTGCAACCAATGAGAAAAAACATGATTTTAAGAATTCGTGAAAGCTACAATAAAGCCATGTCCTTGTTAAAACCAAACAAAATTAGCCAAAGCTGAAATCAAGGAGCCCTGGAACCAAGTTCTGCGACATAAAAACGAACCATGACTAATATGTGTACGTAAAAGCAATATCGGATAGATAAGGGAAAGGAAGACAGGTAAGAGGAAAAAAATTCCACTCGGTTCTTGTAAATCTAAACCACTTGTCTATATTTAATAATTTTCCCAGTACGAATGTTTATGTTGTCGCTAACGAAGCAAAAAAATAAACCAAACCTGAAATAAAGGAGCCATGGAATCGAGTTCTGCATCAGATAAAAAGTATCATTATGCACCATATATGAAGAAATAATTATAGGAATAACAGTATGAAATTTTACCCCAAATCATATCCCAAAAGAAGTCCACCTTTAAGCATCACGTGGATTGCAACATCAAAGAGTAGAGTATTAAGAACATAACCACCTTTTACAGTTATAAACATTTTAAGAGTATCCCGTGGATTGATCCAGTCCCACACCAAACTTTGGAGTGTTTAACCATATCTCCAAAGCCAGGTGTATCGTTGAACATGTCTTCAATCTGCTCCATCAACCACCAAGTGTTATGAAAAAATCAGTAGTTGGTCAGTTGGAGAAAGAGATGTACGCTACATGAAATGGTAAGTTCCGTCAAAGGGAACACAAAAAATAACATACAATAAAATAAATAACAATTTTAACTCCAACAGAAAACCTATCTCATATGATAAAGAAACCCTGCTGTCGATCATTAGGGAAGTCAGTAGAAAAGAAATATGAAGTTTCAAAACAATGAAGTTCTTAGCTTGCAACAACCTGGCGTCGGATGCATTCCTTCAACATTCCTCCAAAATGCAAAGCAAGAACAGGATCCTGGTAACAACTTTTGCGCAAGAAACAACCATCACCATTTTAGCTTCAGATTTTGTTGTACCATTTACGTCAGATTTTGAACCAACCTGTAGAATTTATAAATATCCTAATCAACTTTTACACCTCAATAATCGAGTAAGATGGAGGGGAAAGGTCAATAGAGTAATTAGCTTAAGTATTGATGTAGAACTCAACTTATTTTGGGCTTCATAGTCAAATATTGCAATAAATTCTAAACAGTAAATTCTTCAAAGTAAACTTGCTACCCATCTGATCCGTTTAGTTCTATCAACTGAAAATTATCAATAATCAGCCGACCATGGACATATCAACTGAAAAATCTATCATGAATGCAAGGATATATATACAACAGTATCAAATTCTTTCTCAAAGATGAGGAAAGATTCATTATATAGGCAAAAGATCCATTATCCATTAGGTACAGTTAATGCATAATCATTCTGGTGGTCTAATAAGAATATAGAGATGGCAATATGTTTAAAATCATAATAAGCAGTATGAAGGCATACCGTTACCGCATCGGCAAAAGTATAATACTTAACCTTGGACTCAGAAAAAAATTTGTTGATAAAGTCATGGAAAGATAGCATTATTGACGAAGGGACACATCCACGCGTGATAGCAAAAAAAGAAAAAACAAGCATGCAAAAGAAGAAAAAGCAAGCACGCGTGATGGTGATCCAAAGAAAGCATCTCAAATCCTTACATATATATAAGAACCCATTGTAGTTGTAATAAACAAGGTAGAATCATCCCAGGCAATTGCCACGTAAACTTTTGTGTTCTTTTCTTTTCATTCTTAACACTCGTAAGCCTGCATGAGTGTTACAAGCAGAAACAGAATTTGAAGAATGAGTATAATCTGCTGCTCTCCTCTTGTTTTTGTGAAGTGCTCTATCCTCATGATCTGTGAAGTGCTGTTATTGATCCAGAACCTGCACTTGCACAAGAAACTCTATCCCTTGAAATTCCATGGTAAAAACTCAAGAGCCACATTTATTCTAGCTACATCTTCTTCCCATATGCCAGACACCATTAAATAGCCTTCTCCCCAGTATTCTTTATTTATTCTAAAACATTCCTTCTTCTAAGCTATTAACAGGCCCTCTGAAAGTCCCCGAGAAGGGGTTTCCACATATTCCACATCTCTATGTGTCCATAGAGTTTCACAAAAACTTCTTGGAACCGTATTCTTCTTTGTTTCTTGGATATTAATCATTTGAATCTCATTTCTCCTTATAGCTTCTTTTATCTCCTTATGCTTATTTCCACCTCCTATTTCACGTGCATTAAAACATAATATCCGCATTAAAAATCGTTGTAATGATCACCTACAATGCTCCAATTACTTATTCTGTATTTGCTTCCTTACCCCTTGCTTCCATCTTTCTTATATGTTCCAAATATTTGCTGTCTACCTGCATTCCTATTTGTTGTCCCAGATTGATAGTTGCCCAAGCTTCCTTATCTAGTTCCACGTTACTTAGTTTCCTTATTTGGCCCTGAGAGCTTATGGATGGATTATTGTCTTTGCTTCTGCTTTTTGCTTGGCTTACCTCCGTTTCCTCTTCCCATTCCTTCCTTCTTCTTGGCAATTTCTTTTGGTGAAACAATTTTTTCAATTTCAGCAATTAAAACCTCCTTCTCTTTTTTCCCTTTCCCGTGGCACATTTCATAATTTGCATTAACGACTGTTGATACATTTTCCACATTTGCTTTGGTGATTGAGGCCCTTGGTTTAAAAACATAGATTGATCTATATTTCTAAGATCCATTTCTACTTTTTGCAGGAAAACCTTACTCACAGTTCGCGGGCTTCTCATCCTTCTGCCATGTCTTCCTTGCTTCATGCTAAGTACGTATGCTCTACTATTAGTGCTGCCTTGCGAGGGTTGAGATGTTGAATCCTTGTCATTTTCAATATTTCTTTTGTCCTGGCTATTCATGTCTTCCGGTTTACTACTGTCCTGTTCCTTACTTTGTCTAACAGCAGAGCTTTTCCCGCTTTTGTTGGATTTGTCCGCTAGATTGCTGCTCTGGTGTTGTTGAGCTTCTATGCGTTGTATTACTGTGTACTCTAATTGCCTGATTTTCAATTTCTAGATTCACTGCAGTTTTGTCAATCCCCTCCCCCTCCGACATGTCAAGATTTATCATTTCATACTGCTCTTCTTCTATCAAGATGTCATACCATTTGTCATCCAGACACAGTCTGACTATTTCATTCAGCGACTTTCTTGAGCTTGTTTCTATACGGATTTTAGCCCATCTTAATTCTGCTTTCCTTTCTGTCTCGTGCTGCACATCTTGGTGTTTCCATATCTGGTTGTCAGTCCATTCTAGTCCCTTTTTCGTTTTACATTGTAATGGAACACCAATCAGCTTTGACCTCTCTGGTGTCTAGCTCTGCATCTATCTCCCACCGCTTGACTTCTTTGAACATTAGATTATTTGCTTGATTACCCATGTCTAGCACTTTCTTTTTCTCCTCCTCATTTAGTCTTTGTATTAAGACTTTTTCTTTGCTAAGTGAATTCATACGTGCGTCGAGGAAACCTGAATATCTCAGTATTTGAGCGATTTCTGTCAATCAGGTCCCTTCCCTTAGAGTTGCCACCAGAGTATTTGTTAGCCATTGCCTATCTTCTAGTTTAGATTTGTAGATACCCCTTGCTGATTCCTCCTGCAAAAGCCCTCGAGGATTGGCAATATTTCCTGTTAGCATTTGTTGGTAGTTGCCCTTACTGTTCAGTACTTCTCTTACATCTATCCATTGTGTTTTAGTCTTTGCCTCCCTCTTGTTGCTTGTATCCGTCATTTTATCTTTGTCATTTTTCTTCCATACATAGATATTTCGTGGTGTGTTCCCTTGGGGTTGATATTTCGCCACATTTACTTCTAGGCTGTATGTATCTAGTTTTCTCCCGTTAATGTTGGCTGCCAGTTTCACCGGGTCTTGAATTCTTTTATATCTAACAAAGCCAAACTTCTTCCCATTTTTCCCATCTTGTTTGTGGTGTAAACGTCTCATACCTATCCATAATCAGAATATATCTTCCCTAATTTCTGTGAGTCCTATTTGGGAGGGAAATTGGTTAAGAATAGAGATATTAAACTTGCTCTCATTTTACTTATATATTCATACCTTGCAGGTGGGCGGCAGGCAGTTCGGCGCAACTTGTTCTGAGCTTGTTTTACTTTTTTGTTCATCACTAGTATCCAAGGATTCACAGGATCATCGGGCAAGGGCTCCGACTGCGAGTTTTGATAGTAATCCTAGATCAGTTCTTTCCATGGTCATCTTGTGTTCCTCCTCTCCATGTTCTTGATGAGTTTGAATCTCTACTAAATCGGTTTGTATGTAATATGCTGTGAAGGTTGTCGATTAGTAAGGGATGGTGTTTTAGAGAGGAGGAAAATGAAATTTCTGGTGGAAAATGTAGCCTTTAGCGGCCGATTTTAGCCGTTTTCGGCTAAAAACTAGCCGGTAGTGGTGAGTGCTTTCGAGATAATTTTTCTAGAGAGAGAACCTAAATATTCACCAACCAAGACTGTCTAAGCCACTGTTGCATGCAAGAAGAAGCCAAGCCCGGCATTCCCGACGCAAAAGATGAGTAACCTGATCACATTGTTCTTTGTCAATTTTCCATTTGGATGGGGGCCAAAACGTTTGGGAATGTTGTTCTCAGAATATGATCTTGTGCATGATGTTTTTATTTCCCGAAGACTAGGCAGGAACGGAACTAACTTTGGTTTCGTGAGATTTGGAAGGGTTCAAAATCCAGAGGGATTAGCTGACTAGATAAATGGGCGTCGAGTCTCCGGCAGGGTTCTAGAAGTCAACCTCGCTCGCTACAATCGTGGGTTTGAGCCAGAACCCACCAGCAAGCTAGAAAAAACTGAAAAGAAGCCGATGCAAAGATGGCGACCAGTCAAACAGAACAAAAATAGTGCGAACGGATTAGTCAAAGAGTGGCCCAAGGGGTCTAGCGCAAATGCAGAAACTCGTCTGGATTTCACAAACACAAACTGGTTGCAGGGCTCGTTAATAGTAGTTTTTTGTGGTGAAGGTCCCTATGAGATGGAGTCTGCTCCGAATAAGTTATGCGCGACAGGATACACTAACATTCGCCTGCGTATGCTCACTAGCAACAAAGTTTTTGTAAGTGGGCTGAGTGAGGAAGAACAACGCAAATTCCTAAACCCTGGTGAAGAGGAGCAACATATGATCTTCTCTGAAATCAAGAGATGGACGGTGGGAAGTGAGTTGGAGAAGAGAATACTTTGGTTAAGGATCATTGGACTGCCTTTACATTGCTAGAATAATAGATATTGGTCCTCCTTTGCTGAAAAATATGGTGAATTTCTTGAAGCTGATTCTGATTCATTGCAACATAAACTCTTACAGCATTGTAGAATCAAGATTGCAACAAGATTGCGAAGGAAATTAAGTGGTTTTGTAGAAGTTGTTATTGAGAACACAACATATGAGATTGAAGTTAGTGAGAAAGAATGGTGCCCATTACTGAACTTGCTGGAAAATACTCCGGTGGCCGGAGAAGGAGGGCCTAGTCGGTCAATGGCATCCTCCTCCCATGCTTTAACTGAATTGGCTGCGGTTATGGAAACTTCGATAATTCCGCAGCCAATTCAAAAAATGCAAAGATTTTGGGAAGAAACTCCTAAAAACAGTAAGGATTTGAAGTTGGCGCAGATGGAGCAATCTGTGGAGACAGTTGGGAATTTGAATTTGATTGATGAAAATCGGGAGGAAATCTGGAAGAAAATCTGTCAGCATATATGGCAAAAAATAGAGCCAATTTAAATATTACTCTCCAATCTGCGGGATGCAGTTCAAGAGGGAACCCTAACCTATGTCAACACTTTAATATTCCGAAAAAGCCCCTGGATTTAATCCAATGGTCTACAGATATCACACTGACAGAAGTTCCAGTTACTATTGGAGACAGCATTCCGAATACAGGAGGTAAAGTAACACAAGTCAAGAGAAAAACAAAGCAAGCAGTTACTCACATAAAAGATGATCTAATAGCCTTGGGAGCACAAGTACTGGGCAAGTCCTTGAAGCATTGTACGCGTCCAATAGCAGTAACTTCTGGCCCTTTATCTAACTCGCTGAGTATCATTGGCTCGAAAGAAAATAGGAGAAGGATATACCTAAAGCTGCAACAGAAGAAAAAAGAAAAGTTAGTACCACAACAAGCAACCATTTTCGAAAGGAATGATATCTCCTCTGCCCTGAAGTGTACAGAAGAGGATTTATTGGAAAAAGCATCAAAAACAATTCAACTAGGTAACTTGCTTGGTATTTCTACAGACAACTCACACTTATCAGCACTTATGCAGATGGAGAGACGAGATGCTGAAGCAATAGAGAAATAGGTGATTCAGGAGACATCAAGTGGATTACTAGTTTAGTTCCAGTTATGAAGATTTTATCCTTTAACTGACGAGGGCTGGGTCACAACAACAAAATAAAGGAGATTGCTGAAGCCATTGCAAGATATGATATACAAATCATTTGTATACAAGAAACAAAGAAGCAACAAATAGAAGCTAGTTTGGTGGAGAGGCTTTGGAGAACTGATGCGGTGAGATATGTATACAAACCTGCTACAGCAACATCAGGTGGATTATTAACATCATGGAGAGAAGCATCACTAACCTTAACAGGAAGCTAGGAAGATGTTGGCTGCTTGGGAATTGTTGGTCGCTGGACAGAAACAAATGTTGAGATTAAGCTTCTGGATATATATGCGCCTTCTCCTGCAGCTAACAAAAAAATCTTATGGACACTAATTATGCAGGTTTTGAGCCATGACTCTGAAGGTATTTGGTGTATATGCGGTGAATTTAATGCAGTTAGTTGCAGCCCAGAACGAAAAGGTGTATTTAACCTAAGAAGAGGAGTAATAAGAGATTTCAACAAGTTTATTGAGGAGGCAGAGTTGTTTGATCTTCCTATGCAATTTAGAAAGTTTACATGGTACCAACCAGGGGGCACAAATGTAAGTAGATTGGACAGATTCCTTTTATCCCATAAGTTTATGCAGGAATGGCCAACTCTCTCTCAAATTCCTTTGGATAGAAGATATTCAGACCATGTTCCACTAATTTTGGTGAATGAAGTAGTTGACTGGGGTCCAAAACCTATGAAATATTTGGACTCCTGGTTCATGCACCCGCAGTTTGAAAGTTTTGTGCAGAACTCATGGACTGATATAGTATCATTCGGGACTCCAGGTTTTGTTCTTTTTGACAAGATGAGACAGTTGAAGTTGAAGCTAAAATTCTGGAATAAAGAGATATTTGGCGAGCTATATAGCAAAATCAAAGCAGCTGAAGATACTATGAAACGACTAGACCTTAAAATGGAGACATTAGACCTCTCGGAGGAGAAAAAGTGGAAAGAAAAGAGGCTAAGGTGGATTTTCTGACACTAAACACTATGAAGGATAGATCGATTTATAAAAAATCTCGCAGCTCATGGCTGAAGTTTGGGGATGCCAATTCTAAGCTCTTTCATACTACCTTGCGGATGCATAGGGCAAGAAATGCAGTGACTGGTATGATGATTGAAGGGGTATGGCGCTCTAAGGTAAATGTGGTTAAGCAATTCCTAAATGAAGAGTTTAGACAACACTATTCACAACAACAGCAAGAAAGGCCTCAGATTGTATGGAATATGCCTAACCTACTATCCCACGAAGAGAACATGTATTTGACAGCAGTATTTGAAGAGCAGGAAGTCTGGAGTGTTATAAGCAGCTGTGGTAGCCATAAAAGTCCTGGCCCGGGTGGTTAAAATTTCCAGTTCTTGAAACACTTCTGGAATCTACTAAAACTAGAAATCATGCTCTTCCTATCTGATTTCTGGAATAATGGGAAGCTGGTTAAAGGACTGAATTCCACACTTGTGGCTCTAGCTCCAAAAAAAGGAAGTCCTAAGCATATTACTTTTTGTTGATAAGTTCCTAAGCATATTACTGATTTAAGGCCTATATCTATGGTGAACATTATCTACAAGATACTTTCTAAATTGTTGGCACAAAGGTTGCTGGTATTCTGTCACGTCTGATTTCCAAAAATCAAACGGCCTTTGTTAAAGGGAGGAACATATTGAATAGCGTGGCTGTAGCTAATGAGGTGATACATGATGCGAAATCTAAAAAGAAGAGGAGTGCATTGTTGAAATTGGACTTTCAAAAAGCTTTTGATAGCATCCGCTAGAATTACTTGTGGTGGATTATGGAAACTATGGGATTTGATCCAAAATTCTTGGCTTGGATTAAGGAATGTATTGAAACTGCTAGAATATTCATAATTTTCAATGACAGTGCATGCGGGGAATTCTCTATGGAGAGAGGTCTTAGACAAGGAGACTCCTTATCCCCCCTTTGATTTACACTAGCTGTAGAAGACCTAAATCTAATTATTGAGCAAGCAATGGCACAAGGATTATTGGAGGGGTATAAATTCAATGAAACTGTGGTCACTCATCAACAGTTTGCTGATGATACCTTGCTGTTTACCAATGGATCTGAGACTGATAATATGTGTTACCAAAGAATTTTGCATCTATTTGAATTGTGCTCTGGATTGAAGGTGAATTTCTCAAAAAGCAGACTGTTTGTTCTTAACATTGATAGTGATGAGGCAGAAAGACAGTCTGGGATCCTACGCTGTCAACTAGACACTATACCTTTTGCGTACTTAGGGGTGCAGATTGGCATTAACCGTAAAAGAGTAAGATCATGACAGCCTATGGTGAATGTAGTGAAATCTAGGCTGGATTCCTACAGGAAGAAGCATACCAACATATTATTTCTCCATCTATAAAGCTCCACTAGGAGTTTTGTGGACAATGGTGAAACTGCAGAGACAATTCTAATGGGGAGCTAAAAGAGAGGGCCATAAACCTATTTCTTGGATAAGCTGGACAAAGATTTGTTATCCAAGGGATAAAAGGGGACTGAGAGTTCGTAACCTAGCTGCTTTTAATGCAGTGCTGTTGGGCAAATGGCCTAGCAAAATGCTACTACAGACCCCTGATATATGGGCAATAATCTTGCAAGATAAATATGGGGAGCTATTTTTAGATAGAAGAGTTTACAGGCATATGAACGGAGGTAGGACTTATTCTCCTTGGTGGCAAGACATCATTAGCAAGATTATAGTTCAGCCATGGTTCTACACATTGTTTCAATGGAAAGTGAGAAATGGAACTAAAACTGCGTTTTAACAGGACGTGTGGCTTGGACAGGAACCGTTTTCTAAGGCATTTCCCAACCTATATGCTAATGCGGCAGATAAAGAAATAATGATAGCGGAAAAAGGGATGTACCTCCATAATAATTGGAACTGGTTTTGGATCTGGATAAACTCATGCTCAATCGAAGCTATTGCCAAATTCTTTCAACTTGCGCATGTTCTCCAGCAAGCCGCAGCTCCAACAGCGGCTCCAGATTGTTGGACTTGGAGGGATTCAAGGATCACATCCTACAAAGTTTCAGACCAATATCAGAAACAGATGGAGTTTCAATGGGGGCATCAGGAGGCTTGCATTTATGTTAAGAATGCGCAGAATAAGCTATTACCTGATGAGACGAATGTAACGTCGCGCTAATGTGCAAGTATACACAGTCGTGCAAGTAATACCTTACGGGAAGTAAGGGTCATAT
>JAOYMZ010000526.1:0-20689 GCA_025802335.1 Pinguicula primuliflora | reverse complement strand
CTAGTCCATGTAACTTTCACAAATGTTTTGAAGCTTTCATGTAAAAACCATGCATTTTGCACTTTGAATGGCTTTGGGCCTCAGTTCTGATTGTCATGCACCAATATGATAGGACAGTGATCTGAATACTGTCTATCTAGTGTGGTTTGTGAGACATTTTGCCATTTTTGCAGCCATCCTTTAGATACCTAAAATCTGTCAAGTCTGCTTGCACTGTTTCCCCTCGGTTGATACCAAGTGAACTGTCTGATTTGCAATAGTAAGTCTACTAATTCTGTCTGACTTATAAACTCATTGAATTCAATTATTTCACTCCTTGGAACTGCTTTGATCCCTCTCTTTTCTTGCATAGATTTTACTGCATTAAAATCACCACATACACACCATAGTTCTTCTGGGGATGTTCTAAATCTGTGTAGAATATTTGTCCATAGGGCTCTTTTTCCAGCCATATGTCCTAGTGAGTATATATTAATCACATCCAATCTTGTTCCATCCTCTTCCCATCTGCTTGATACCATTAATATTCCTTCTCCTCGCCAAACCTGATCCATGTTGAAGGCTTCTTTCTTCCAAGCTATTAACAATCCCCCTGACGTACCTTGTGAGGGGGCATCTACATAATCAATCTCTCCTCTGCGCCATAAGGTTTCACAAAATCTCCTCTCTACACCGCTCTTATTTGTTTCTTGTATGCTTGTCATTTGTATATCATATCTTTGAATGGCTGCCTTTATTTCCTTGTGTTTATTTACTCCTCCTATTCCTCGAGCGTTAAAAGTTAGCATCCACATTAAGATTGTTGAGTTTGCACCTGACTTTCCACTTATCTATACTGTGTTAGCTTCTCTGTCCCTTGTCTTCATTTGTTTAATGTACTCCATGTACCTGGTATCAATCGCATTCTCATTTTCTGCCCCATTTGTACATTTGTCCTTACTTCCTGCTCCAAAGATTCATTTTGTTGGTCTGCAGTCTGTCCTGGAGAGTGCGGGGGTGTGCCGAGTCTTTCATTTCCTCTTTCAATTCCATTTATTTCCATTTCCTCTTCTCATTCTCTCCTTCTCCGAGTGAGTTTCTTCGGCTTCAGTAATTTTTTTTAGTTTTATCCATTCAAATCTTTTTCTTCTATTCTCTTTTGCAGTGACACATTTCATAAATTGCATAAGGGATTGCTGATAGATTTCCCAACACTGGTTGGATGAAGCTGGCCCAGTGTTCTGTGTGAGCGACTGGCCTACGTTTCTTAGATCCATTTAAACTTTTTGCAGGAAAACTTTGCTAAAGGTACATGGACTTCTTGTTTTCCTGCCATTCCTTCTATGATAATTCGTGAGTTGTTCTGCATTATTGTTGATGCTAGCTGGGGAGTCTCTTGTTGCTGCTCCTTTGTCGTTATTGCTACCACTAGAGTTTGCCAAGTCTGTTCTTCGATCTTTATTTGTTCCAGATTCCCTTTGCTCAGCCTATCCCATGCTTTGTATTTGTTTACTGTGGTCTGCTCGGCTTGCTATTTGCTCCATGTTATTGTCTTACCTTGGGGATGATCTATCCTCTATCCTGGTTATGTTTTCTGCCATCCTGTTGTCCCAGTTGGGAATAGCTTGTTGTTTGTTTGTACGCTGCATATTGTCTAGTAACTCAGTATTAATTCCAATTTCTTCTAATTCCATCGTATCCAGTATTATCATATCTTTATGTTCTTCCTCCACCGCTATGTCATACCACTTATCATCCAGAGATAATCTCACTATATCATTTAATGACTTCCTAGAGCTTGTCTCTATAAGTATTTAAGCCCATCTGAGCTCTGAGCGTGCATCTGTTGCTTGGTCTACTTTTTCAATTTTCCTTGTTGGTTTCCAATCCACCTCAGTGCCTCTTGCGTTCTGCATTACAATGGGATACCAACTAGTTTTAGCCAGGTCTCCCTGATTTCAAGTTCTGCATCTATCTCTCATCTTTGTATATCTTTAAACAACATATTTTGGGACTGCTTCCCCAATTTCAGCACGTTTTTCCTTTCTTCCTCAGAGAGTCCTTGGATTAAAATTTTTCTTTAGTAAGCAGACTTAGGCGAACATCTTTGTGTCCTGAGTTTCTCAAAATTTGCAGAACCTCTTTCAGCGATGTTGTGTGCCTTAATGTGGCTACTAGCATAGTTTGCAACCATTTGTGATCCTCCGATTTTGATTTGTAGTTCCCCTTTACTACTTCTTCTTTGTATACTCCTCGTGTGGTTTCAATATTTCCTGTCACAATTTGAGTGTAGTTTACTTTGTTGTTGATTACTTCTCGTGCATCACTCCAGTTTGTTTGAGTGTTTGGTTTACTTGTGCCACTAGTTCCTACTTCGGTGGGTTTGTCTTTTACCTGCTATACATAGATATTTCGAGGAGTATTGCCTTGTGGTTGATATTTAGAAACATTTACTTCCAAGGTGCATGTCTCTATTTTTCTTTTGTTGATTCTTTCTGCTAGCTTCCATGGGTCTTGCACTTTTTTATACCTAGCGAATCTGAATTTCTTCCCATTCTTTCCCAGCTTGTTTGCAATGTAAACATCCCAGACCTGTTCATATTCAGAAAATATCTTCCCCAGTTTCCCTGAGTCCCAGTTTGGGGGGAAATTGATGAAGAATAGAGAAGTTAGACTTGCTCTCATTTTGCTAATATATTCATACCTTGCAGGTCGTTGCAGTGCTTGCTGGCGATTCCTCTGCGCATTCTTTACTTTTCTGCTCTTAACCGGAATCCATGGATTCGTAGGATCATCGTGAATGGGCTCCGGCTGTGTGCCTTGATAATAATCCTGTATGGGTTCCTTTCCCGGCCGCCTGATTCACATTCTCTCCATTGGTATTTGAGTGCTTATCTCCTTCTTGTTCGTTGAATATGTGTTGTAGTCAATAAACTTTGTTTGGTTAGATGTAGATTGAGTTGTAGAGAGAAGCAGTGTTTCTTTTTCGGGAAAGAATATAGCCGTTATCAATTGTATCTCGCCGTTTTTGGCAGAATATAGCCATTAGTGATCGCAGGGATTAGGAGAGAGAACATAGAAAAAAGATTGCAATCGGGCATGCCCCCCTCCTCATTAACAAGTTAATGATCTCTCTTGGGCTTTGAGAGAATTACCTTTTCTCATTAGTACATCTTGGATATTGAGCTCCATTAAGTCTAGGCATACATTTCAAATAGGGCCCTGTAGTAGGTAATTATCTCCCTTTCCATTGGAACTAATGGGCTTATTTGGGCTTTATTTAGTGGTGCATATTGGGCTTTAGTGGGCTTATTTGGACTATATTTTATTTTTAATTTTGGGCCTTTATTCTAGGGTTTGTTAAGTTAGGGTTTGTTTCCTATGGCCGTCAGTTTAGAAGAGTTAGTTTTTAGAGTTTTTGAATTGTAGGCTTTGTGCCCATTTTGGCTCCTCCAACGACATTCGAGGTTGTTCGAATCAACGTTCTACGAGTTTGTTTGTTAAACGTGCTAGATCAACGGAGTTTTCTGGCACTAGGGTGTACAACTGTGTAGAGTTTTAATCTGGATCGTCAGATCACAGGATCTGGACGGTCCAGATTAAAACTGTACATGGTTGTACGCCCAAAGCTGTACACATGAAGTTTATCCTATATATATATATTAAGAATTATATTAGTTGTAGTTATAATATAAATTAATTTTCATTAAATGATAAGATGAAATACTAAAATTCTACATGTTAACATCTACCAAAATTCGTAATCAATATTACGATGGCTTCGTCGTCAAAAAACTAAAATTTAAAACTCTATAAATCTTAATACTAAACTTTATTTAGCGACGATAATCAATATTACGGCAGCGAAACTAAAACTCTAAAAACTCGAAATGTTAAACTTTATTTAACGACGACGATTAATATTACTACTGCTTCGCCGCTGAAAAATTAAAACCCTATACGATGAATCCGAAATACAAAACTTTATTTAACGATGATAATTAATATTATGACGTCTTCGCCACCGAAAAAATAAAATCCTATATGACAAACCCAAACTCTAAAAATACAAAATGCTAAACTTTATTTAATGACGACAATTAGCATTACAGCGGCTTCGATACCGAAAAATTAAAAGCCGTAAAAAACTAAAAATTAACCCGTAAAAAATAAAAATTATCCAAAATAAAAAATAATAAAATTGAAAACGTATCAATCCACATGTCAAATCGAAGCGCACGATGCAGTGATCATTATGGAAACGTCCGTGAGAGAGAGGGGAATGACAAAGGAACCAAAGGGAAGAACTGATGGGCGTGCAAGTGCACACTGTCACAAGTAGTACCTCGCTCGTGAGTAAGGGTTATTCTTCCACAAGAAGTAGATCCTAAACATGCATCAATCTACAATTAATTTCAGGGTAACCAACCATAAGGGGTTTTAGTTATAACTAATAAGCAGGAATAGATAAAACTACTTAAGAAAGAAAGTAAAATAAACTAGCCAAGCTCAAACCAATATCTGTCACGAATATTGACGTAAACTGGCTAGATAGACAAGGTTGATCACAACATGGGGAGAAATAAGTCAAAGCATAGGTATATGGCCTAACTAGGCATATGTGCTAATCTACGTATCAATACTCAATACTTTGTCATTCTATGAACAAACAAATGTAAGCTCATGCTATTTGGAAACAAACAACTCAAGCATATAACAAATTCATGCACAAACCAACAAGTGAAGAGAATCAATCCATAAATCATGATATTAAACGTACTCAATGCCTAGCTTAATCAGTTTAGAACCACGAGACTCCAATACAACTAGCGCTGACGGTCAAGTCACTAGCTACTCTAAACCTCAACCCAAGGAAATCATAGGTCTTAACCTCAACTAGGGGCGTTGGTGACTTTAAGAGCAAGAGTGGACTATCCTTTCTTGTGGCACCATGAGTTAGGGGTGTTCTACCCTAAGGACGGTGATGTTCGTGTGCCTTGTGTCTAACCTTGCCCTTGTGATTGAATTTTTAAGCAAGAGTTTCCAACATAAATAAGATAACATGTAAACTTCGAATCTAAGTTAGTTTTCACAAAAATGATGTTACTCACTTTATAATTCATTCTGTTACGCAATGAACTACGGCTCTCAACATCTATAAGTGCAAGAACGAACTAAGTAGAAGATAAATATGCAAGAGAACTCAATATCTCATTCAAAAGGGAAATTAAGCACACTCATTCATAAACGAACAAGCGAAAACATTGAATATGAATATTAAAACATAAGTACTACATAGCTCGGCTCAACCGAGCCTCAAGCTTAAAGAGGTACAAAACAATCCGAAGATCCAGTCGTAGCTCCGATGAAGTCCGCTCCAAGAAAATCTGGCTGGCAGCTCTGAGAAGAGTCCTTGCACTTGCTCGCCTCAACTCCTTCTTCACCCACCAATTGTGTAACTCGTCCATATACTCCCTCTTGGAGTGGCGGGAGTGAAAGTGACAGTTTTCTTCAAAGCTTTAGGAGAGATGTATAACCAAAGTTTGGATAGGATTTGTCAACCACTTTTCTTGTCTTCTAGTGACTAGTCAATGCTTTTTGGAGAAGCTTTGACTAGCATCCTTGAGAAGCTTTGACTAGCTTCCTTGAGAAGCTTTTCATATATTTTGGATATGAAAATATATAGCACATGGCCAATTGTTGCACTTCTTTAACCTAGCACAAGTAAACACAAATTAGGTCAAAATATAAGTATAGATGTCAAATAATGATAATAAATGATATAATAAATAAGCATAAAATGATATACAATTTAGGCTTATCAAACACCCCACACTTAAACAATGTTTGTCCTCAAGCATATAATCAATGAAAACTACTAGAGATGTAAACAATGAAGCATGTATACATGATGAAAAGGTTTAAGATCAGAATAGATCATTCATTGTGTTGATGAGTCTGGATTTGCTCCAAGTCTACTTTTGCTTTGTATGATCGGACTCAGTCCTCCATTTGATCAGCAAGGGGAATTCAAAGAATTTTACTTTGACAGCTTATGCACATAGCTGTTTAGGTGTGCCCCTGATATTCTTGTTTTGGAAAGTTTTTGTCCTTTTTTCTTTGATTCCCTTGATTTTTGTGATTTTTCTTTCATCAGCTTCCATGATTGAACTTTAGTTGGCTCTTCATGTTGCTCAAATGGTCACAAGCAGGTTCACCAAGATCAACTTAATCAGACCAAACTAAAGGTTTCATCTCTCCCTTCCCTCATTATTAAGTATGAACATTCAAGTTCGGATTAACTGCTAAACTAACACACTCCACCATTACTAAGAGTTCAATAACATCAACCAAATAGACATAAATAAGCTTCGCAAACCACAACTAAGAGAGCATATATAGGTAAACAACTAACCATCCGAATGTAAGTGAGCAAAATTAAGCAGGATCAAGTGAAAAGTTGGGCCAAAAATCATCAAATCTATGCATGAATAGCCAGAACGACGGACATGAGACATGATGACAAGATATGATGCAAAATATGCTACCCCTCATCCCACACTTACAAGTTTACTTGTCCTCAAGTGAACAAAGTACTTAGAGAATTTGAAAAGCGAGGACAAAGAGCAACACAACCTAGTGAGTTGCTACATATATTTTGTTTGGCTCCAAAGATGGCCTTGACGAGTCCTTGAAGCTGCTGCACAGGAGTGATCCACCCAATACTTGGACTTTACTTCGGCTCGCCTGCACTTGACAAAAAGAACATTAGAAAACTAAAAGAAAACAAAGAAAGGCAAAAATGGTTAACGAAGAAATGTAGTTGCAAATTAAAGCACAAAAAGAAAATGCTACTCCCAGGCAACGACGCAAAAAACTTGATGGGCGTGCAAGTGCACACTGTCACAAGTAGTACCTCGCTCGTAAGCAAGGATCATTCTTCCACAAGGAGTAGATCCTAAACATGCATCAATCTACAACTACTTTCAGGGTAACCAACCATAGGTTTTTTTAATTATAACTAATAAGCAGGAATAAGTAAAACTATCTAAGAAAGCAAGTAAGATAAACTAACCAAGCTCAAACCAATATCCATCACGAATATTGACTTAAACTGGCTAGATAGACAAGGTTAATCACAACTTGGGGAGAAGCAAGTCAAAGCATACGTATAATACCTAACTATGCATATGTACTAATCTACGTATCAATACTCAACACTTTGTCATTCTATGAACACGCAAATGTAAGCTCATGCTATTTGGAAACAAACAACTCAAGCATATAACAAATCCATACATAAACCAGAAAGTGAAGAGAATCAATCCATAAATCATGATATTAAACTTACCCAATGCCTAGCTAAATCAGTTTAGAACCACGGGACTCCAATGCAACTAGCGCTCATGATCAAGTCACTAGCTACTCTAAAACTTAACCAAAGGAAATCATAGGTCTCAACCTCAACCAGGGGCGTGGTGACTTTAAGAGTAAGAGTGGACTATCCTTTCATGTGGTACAACGAGTTAGGGGTGTTTTACCCCAATGACGGTGGTGTTCGTATGCCTTGTGTCTAACCTTGCCCTTGTGATCGAGTTTCTATGCAAGAGTTTTCAACATAATGAGATAATATGTAAACTTCGAATCTAAACTAGTTTTCACACAAATGATGTTACTCGCTTCATAATTCATTCTATCACGCAATGAACTACAGCTCTCAACATCTATAAGTGCAAGAACAAACTAAGTAGAAGATAAACATGCAAGAGAACTCAATATCTCATTCAAAAGGGAAATTAAGCACACTCATTCTTCATAAATGAACAAGCGAGAACATTGAATCCGAATATTAAAACATAAGTACTACATAGCTTGGCTCAACCGAGCCTTGAGCTTAAAGGGATACAAAACAAGCCGAAGATCTAGCCGTAGCTCCGATTAAGTCCACTTCAAAAAGATCTAGCCGGTTGCTCTGAGAATATCCCTTCCACGTGACTCGCCTCAACTCCTTCTTCACCCACCAATTGTGTAACTCGTGAATATACTCCCCCTTGGAGTGGGGGAGTGAAAGAGAGAGTTTTCTTCAAAGCTTTAGGAGATACATATAGCCAAAGTTTTGGTAGGATTTGCTAACTACTTTTCTTGACTAACTTACTTAAGAAGTTTTTACTAGTTTTTTTTCTTCTCTTCTTTTAAATATGATCAATATTAAATCTCCACTTACCCCCTCCCTAATGACTCGAACCCTCAACCTATTGGTTAAAGGTGAAGCATCTTACCAACTAATGTGCACTTCGTTGTCCAACTTTTACTAGCTTTTTTTATCTTAAAGTTTTGATTTTTATTGATAACAAAAGTGATTATACAAACTAGCTCCAAAAGTGAGCATAGTTATGAAACGTACAATCACAGAAACGAGACAAAATGTCATTGTTTCTTTGGGCATCCATGCCGGCGCTTCGGGCTGGCTGGCTGGCTTTGGAGGGTTGAGCTATGTAATCACGTCTTCCTTGTCTTGGTTTGTCCTTAGTTCATGGTGTGCACTCGGCTCATGGTGGGAAAGGACCTGATCAGCCTCCTCTTCTTCTATCTGATCAGCCCAGCTCTTTCTTGGTTTGCTATCTGGGGTCTGCTGTTCGGGAACCAAGTTGGCCTCCAGGGGGAGAGGGGTGCGAGGCATCATAGTTTCTGTTGAGCTTGGAACCAGAATATGTTACTCATCAGCATCAGTGATCGTCAGCTGCTTTACATCCGTAGAGGGAGAGGCATTTGGTGACATCATGTCCGCTTTCTTCCATTCTTCCATTGCCGTGAGTATGGTTGTTGCATCGGTGTGCCAAGGGGGCGTTGTACTCCTATTATGATTCATTGTGTTGAATGATTCATTGTGTTGAATGATTCTGCTAGACCTCCATATAGAGCCCACCAAATGGATCTGTTTAGCTATCTAACCGCCCAGTCATTTGGATCAGTAGATGGAGTTGAAGGTTCAGCAATAACTCCGATTGAAGGTTCAGTAAGAGTTGTATCTATGGGTGATGCAACCACGGTTTTAACTTCAGTTGTAGATGTAGCTGTTTGTTGTTCCAGGTCCTCGTGATCATCAGCAGCTCGTGGTGCCTCTATAAGCTGTTCAAATATAATCTGTCATGTCGCACCTTTAGATGAATCTGACTGAAATTCTACAGCTTGTGTATGACACTAAACTGCCATCCTCAGTCCAGCTACAATCTGTTCTGCTGCAGTCCCAAAAATTTCCTGGATTATTCTGCGCTCTCCCCCCGACTGTTCAACTTGTTGTTCAGCAGGTTGGTGGGTCATTTCAACTTCTACAGCAGCTTCAATTTCTACAGCAACAGTTTCAGGTGCTGCTTGTTGCAAAACTACAACTACTTCTGCATCCGAATCTGTGGTGAAATCTGTATCATTTTCTGCAGTGCCTGAACATTCAGCTGCCGCCAGAGTTTTATCAGCAATTCCTTTCTTTGCAGTTTGAGCTATCTTAAATAGAGAAGGCCAGGCCTCATATCCTTTCTCCCTTTTCCAGTTATACCTTCCCCAAGTAGTCGTGTCTTCCTCTTCCTTTGTGAGGACAACCGAGAATTCTACATTATCAGCTTCAACCTGGATGCATTTGCAAATGTAGGAGGTAGAGTTAGTCAGGACTTGCAATCTGCCACAGACAAGCTCCTTCCTGCTCAAAGTGTGCTCATCAATAGTGATGAGTTCCCCAAGTGTTTGTGCTAAGGATTGGAACAATCTCTCACCCCAAAACTGTAATGGAACCCCTCTGACTAGAACTCAAGCGAACCTTGCAGGTTTTCCAAATAACAATCTCCATGGCCTAATTCCATGGAGGCCTATACTCTTCAAACATATCGTGTCACATAGCAATTTTGTTTGTTGCTCAGAATCAGGAATGTTAACTAATATCTCCCCCCCTCCCATCAATTCTATTGGCATGACAATCCATATAACCCGATTTCTGTAATGCGGTATTAATAGATTCAACATCCGTTAAAGGTGCATGAGTACCAATTAAACAGTAATCCAGCCATGAGGTAGTCCCTGGTTCTGGGCAGAATCGAATTCTGCTATCTGCTGTTTCAACTTCAGTTCTTCATGTATTAGCAGCCAGAGGATAGGTCTGAGGCTTTATTTGTGGTTCGTTAGCTGATTGCTGAAGCTGTTTCCCCAGACTTGCCTGTAGTTTAGATGAGCCTACCCACACACTGTTGAGCAGCTTCAAGATTTGCTCTGTATTTTGGGTATCTCACGAATCCATAGCGTCATCCCTGGGAATCTACATTCCTTGGCAAATAGATGTCTCGAATTATACCAAAAACTGAGAATACTTGTATCATCTCAGTTTTGCTCCAAGTGGTCGGAAAATTGGTGAAATAGAAGGAGATTGAGCTTGCCCAGACTTTTGAAATACGGCTTCTGCTCGGATATCCCCGCTGACCCACGATTTTTGGCTTCGCCAGAGCATCCAACTCTGTCGCTTCCTTGTCGTAGCACCCGATTTCAGAGGATGCCTTATCGTGGTGCCCTATTTTAGAGGATTCCGCAGTGGTAGCAGGCATTGGACGGCCGTGATCCATCGACCCAACACATCCCGGAGGGAGAGGGGTGTAGCTATGTTCCTGGGGTGGCGTGAGTGCCGGCCACGGGGCCGGCGCGGGGGCGGCGACCATCCGACCGTCGCTCCTAGAGATTCGTCGCTAGGTGGAAGGGACGGCGATAAATTGCCCAACCATTCCTCGCTCTACCTTACCTTGAGTATCTCTCCCCCGACTAGTCAAAGCTTCTTCAGCTTTTACCAGTGTTCGAGAATGCGTTAGGCGGTCCCGAAGCATTTTCGGCCCTCTGAGCGCCCAGGCCACCTAGGCGGCACTCAGCTGAAACGCACAACATTATTTTTTATTTTTTTATTTTTTAGTCTGATAGTTGGGCGGCCTGGGCGGCCGCCCAGCTGGGGCACCGCTCAGCCTGGCCGCTCAGCCCCGATTCAGAGCGGCCAGGCAGAATTGGCCGCCTAGGCGGCGAATTCTCAAACAGTGGCTTTTACTAGCTTTTTTTAATTAAACCTCAACGGTGGGAGGGTTACGCGTTAAATAAAATCATAAGGTTCAACAAGAATGGAAACTTGCGTTGCCTAGCTAAAGCTAAATTTATACAATGCCCATTAGCCGAATACCTAATGCTAGGCAACCAAGCTAAAGAAAAAACTTGCATCATACAAATTATATGCCCATTGGCCAAATACCTATAGCTAGAGTTCATAGAAGCCGTGTCTAATGAAACAACCATAGACACGGTCATGTCTACAAAATAAAGCTTAAGAAGTTCTTGCATATGTTGTATGTAGATCAAGTTCTAAAAGTTGTGTTGTAACTTGAGGAAGCTCTTGGATGTTGTTGAAGATTGCATCTTGATGTGTCGCTCCCCATTTTGCAAGCATATCCGCCACAGAGTTTGCTTCTCTATAACAATGTGTTATGGAAATAAAAATAAAGAGAGGCATAAGTGCAAGAATCTTGCTTACTTGACCCCAAATGTGTCATGGAGTGATGGTTCCCTTGTTGAGAATGCCCTCCAAATGCATGGAATCAATCTCTACCTCCAAAGATGTGTAACCATGATCATGACAAAGTTGGAGTTCCAAGAGAAGAGCTTTAGTTTCAGCTTCAATACTAGTGCAAGGCAATAGAAATGTATGAGCAAAAGAAATGATAAACGAACCCAGGTGGTCCCGGAGGACCCCCCTCCTCCCGAGTTGTAGATGGATGCACTTCCATCCATGTTGAGCTTATAGTGTGGGGGAAAAGGAGTCCGTTGCACTTGTATAGCTTGTCTCGGCTTTGGAGCTTGCACTTCCATTCGTGTTGAGCTTATAGTGTTGAGTTTTTTGTTAGTGTTGAGTTTTTTTTTAGTGTTAGAGCTTTCTTGAGAAGCTTTCTACTTTGGTTGAGTTTGAGCCTTTTTATTCCTCTTTTTTGACATTTGGATATGAAAATATATAATACATAGCCAAATGTTATACTTCTTTAGCCTAGTATAAATAAATACAATTTAGGTCATAACATAAATGGAGATGTCAAATAATAATAAATAAACATAGAATGATATAAAATTTAGGCTTCGGCCATGGGTGAGGAATGAAATTGAATAGCGAGATGTTTCGTCATCACCTTCGTCAGACTTTCGTGATTGTTGCTGTTTTGCCTTGTTCTGCAAATAAAAATAAAATCATCCAATCCTTTGTTTAATCAAATGAAATGCTGCCACAGTCTTCGTGTTCATTCAAACTTGGAGAGCAATCCAGTCCTGATGTAGACTAGAATCGTAATAAATAGAAATGCTGGCTTGTACCTACCAAACACCACATATAAAAATGCCCCATTCTCATTCAAGCACCCAACTTCTTCAGACAATCAGACCGACAATCATACAAAAAAATGGTCAACCCGGATCACGATTTGTGTTCGGAGGCCGATTTGAGCCATCAGTTTTCAAAAAGTTTCAAGCTTGAAGGAGATTTGCAGGAGGATCACATGAAGGTTGAAGAAACTGAAGCTCTAGTTGAAGAAACTGAAGGTCTAGTTGAAGAGGAGGAAGGCGAAGAGGAAGAAGAATTTTCCTTTATGTGCGGTGGAGAAGATGGGATGTTTATAGTAGCTGCGGAGGATTGCTTCATTAACGGTCAGATAAAGGCGAGTTTTCCATTTTTCAACCAGAAT
The DNA here is from genome assembly GCA_025802335.1 of Pinguicula primuliflora. Taxonomy (NCBI): domain Eukaryota; kingdom Viridiplantae; phylum Streptophyta; class Magnoliopsida; order Lamiales; family Lentibulariaceae; genus Pinguicula; species Pinguicula primuliflora. The sequence goes on along the minus strand of JAOYMZ010000526.1, from coordinate 7,967 downwards.
TCGCTGTTCCACGGTGAGGATTTGGATTCGGATTCTTCGCCTGTACGTTTGCCGATGAGGCCGTCGGTGAAGACAGTACTCGTCGAAATGAACGAAGACAGCTGCGCGAGGGCGGAGACGTCATCGACGGACGAAATCACCGGATCCTGTTGCGAGTGGTCCAATTGGAAGGCGGTGGAGGTGTCGCCGCCGCCTCAAGGTTGCAAGAAGTGTAATTCCACCGGCTTTTCGAAGATCTGGCGGTTCAAGGAATTCATGGGGAGGAGCAACAGTGATGGAAGGGACGCTTTTGTTTTCCTCCACAACGGACGGTCACAAGCTACGGCGGAGCCTAAGAGTGCGAAGGATTCAACCATTCCAATGAACGCAAAGTTGAAGAAGAGTGGGAAGAGCAAAACGGCGTCGTTGTCATCACATGAGGTGTATTTGAGGAATAAGGGGAAAGAGGAGCAGCGCCGGCGGTCGTATCTGCCGTACAGACCGGAGCTCATGGGATTTTTCACCAGCGTTAATGGCGGATTAACCAAAAATGTGCATCCTTTCTGAGGAATAATGTTCGTGTTCTCTGGTCACATACGCGTGGGCTTGAAAGTTGTCTGTACGTGTACAGTATCATTCTTTTGTTCTAATCACAAGTTGAAATGAAAAATATGGGTTGTCAGTTGTGACTGTCATACGGCTGAAAGCTGGGCGATTTTCTATAGGATTCGGGCCTGCATTAATGTGCAATTACATAATGTTGTGGTTGAGTCTGATTTTAAACAGGCAGTTCTGACTATCCAAGGAAACATAGTTCCAAACTGATACATCAGAACAGGGATTTGCTGGAGGAAGATGATTCACTTGCCAAGACAGGCCTAAGTTCAAGCTTCATAGGAGTCTCGTTCTGCACCCCCTGGTTCTCATCCTGGAGGACATGTGCTACCCGAACTTGTGGCCAATTTCCAGCAGGAGACTGCTGCCGTCAACCAGCATCCCCCTGAACAAATTCCACGGCGGTTTTCTACATTTATCTTCAACCCTCCTTGATGTTCTGATGTCTTCTGGTTTTTAGATCACAGTTGTTTTTGGTTCTAGACGGAGCTTTGTCTGACTTTGTTTTTGCTTCACTGTTGATCTGTTGTTTTTTCTGTAACCCGATGTATAAAAAAAAAATGAAAAATATGGTGTACATTTTTGTTCATCTGCTAGATCAAATCAAAAGCAACTGTGCTGTATTCCTCGTGCTTTGCACGAACATAGTTGTTCGCGAACAAGTTCGTTTATTCGCTTAACCATGAGTTGTTCGGAGCTCAGTTCGGTGAACAGCCTTATGTCTTCCATTGTTCAGTTCCCATTTCTAACCGGAATTGGGGTTCTAACCCCATAAAACAAACAAGATTTGGAGCAACTGATCTGTATATCAAAGCATTAGCATTTATGAACCAAAGTTGATTGATGAAACAACGAACAAACTCGACACGATGCTTAGCTTCAAGTGTATGATTATGGAGGTGTTGGTTATGTATCCAAGCTATTAAACCAGCTATCTTTATTTAAAAGAATCTATCTTTCTCCCCTATCCAATGGTTCCCTTGTCACCGATAGCCGAAGACTCTAGTTTTAAACATGTACGCCATCACCGCAATATGGTTCATCGATAACCACATCTTCATTCTTTGTAGGAGTGCCTGGTGTGAGATTAACTTGGCTGATTGGCTCTTTCGCAGATGAAGACACCGGTGATGTTGCATTCTTCTTTTGCTGTGATCTCTGTGTCACAGGTGGACTTGCAATTGGAACTTCTTTTCCAGTTTCATGTTGCCCTTTTGGAGATGAAGCCATCGGAGATTGATTTCTCTGAGTCTGAGTTGGTGCAAGTTTATCATCCGTTCCAGTTTTCGGCTGCCCTTTCGGGGCCAAAGACACCGAGGATGCAGGTACAGCAATATGGGGAGTTTTATTGACCAGAGCTGGTGCGAGATTACCATCATTTCCGGGAATCGGTTGCCTTTTCGGAGTCGAAACCACAGGAGATATAGCGCCGTGAGGTTCTGGCTTCAAAGGTGGTGGTGAAAGCGTACCATCACCCGAGTCTGAAAGAGATTCATCTACATCCCCATCTGAATCATCTCCGCAGTTATCATTCTTCGACGGTGGTGGTGGTACCGGACTTGTGGCATCATTCTTTGGTTTTGCCTTTGATGGAGATGGTGCAAGTATATCATGAGTCTCTCCAGTTTTTGCAGGTGATGGTTGATCTGCATTCTTGGGAGGTTTCGGAGAAGCCGGAGAGGGGCCGAGTTTATCTCCACCCTTACCATTGAATAAACCTATCTGTGCCGGAGCTGGAGCTACTTTAATAATATCCGGAGGTGGCACTGGTTTACCTCCTTGATTCACTTTTGTAGAAGGTGTCATTGCCGGCGGTGTTGCAGGTTGATCTCTGGGCTTATCTGGAGGTGGTGCAAGTTTACTTCCTCCATTCCTGTTAGCAGACGGCGGTAACGCCGGTGGCGAACCAGGTTTATGATCTATGGGGTTATATGGTGGCGGTGCCGGCTTCGCTGGAGCTGGAGCTGGAGCTGGAGCTGGTGTAGTGTTGTTTTCCTTCGGTTTCTGCGGAGGAGGTGAGAGTTTTGTCACAGGAGGAGCAGGTGGAGGTGGAGGAGTGTCATCACAGTCATCGTCATTGCCGGCGTTATGTTCTTCAACCGGAGGTGGAAGTTTTCCGGCAGCGGTATCTTCGGTCATGTTGAAACTGAAAGATAACCACCTCCAACCGGACTTCACCTCCACAACCCCACCATCCACCACTCTCCATTTACACGCTTCTCTGCATATTTCCGGAGGAAATGCAGAGAAGTAACCAACCACACCAGAACCAGGATCCACATCGCAAACCATGGTGCTAGCGTTCAACACTCCGTTTCTCGTCCACAACCGCCAATGAATCTTCTCCCCCGGTTGCAATGTTCTCTCGAAATTCTCCGCTTCGGCCACGCAATGAACGACAACTGCTTCGTGTGCCTTGTTGGTAATGGAAAAAGACAGCCTCCTCTCTCCAGCTCCATTTCTAGAACTGGCATCAGACAGGCTGATGTAGAAACATAACACCAGGAGGAGAAGAAGACTGGGAAGAGGCTTCATTTCTGGAAGCATCGTAATAAGCAGGTTGAATCCTGAGGAAAACCTGTCTGGGAAAGTGTTATTTAAAATGTGAAGCTAAGACAATGCAGCTGTCACAGTAAATAGAAACATTTAATGAACTACATCGGTTATGCTTTTCAGGAACATCTTCAGTTTCATTAGTATAGTTTCGGTTACCAAAACGAGCATTTTGGCAAACCTGGATCAAGCAAGATAAATATTATTTCTTGTATACAAATTACAATAGAATACACTGGTCGCATCACCCGTTAGCAACATCTGCACGGATTCAAATTCACTTCAAGTAGTTTCGAGCAAGTCTTAGAACAGTTGATATGTCGGGAATTGAGGAGTATACAGTGAGCTCATTACTGTAGTGCCACGAATTGATTGGTCAGCGGGCCCGTATAAAAGTGTTAAACACCGGTTCATTTGCCACACCAATCCCGCAGTGCCACATGGGCACTGCATAGTGTGCCGTGAGTTCCCAAACCCGATGCATCCATCATTCCTCAGAAACATTGCTCAAAAATGCTCCCAATGCCCCGAGAAATCCTTCATGCCTCAGAAACATTGCTTTAGCCTCCCCTCTTGACCTTGAAATCGGAAGGAAACATTGCTTTATTCCTTCGATTTGCTAACGTAAATGGTAGCAGAAAGGAATAGGAGAAACTATTTGCCGAAAAAAAAGGAGAAAAAAAATACCAGTAATTAACCCCAACGGATATAGTGTCCATTGTGTATGCATGGCCACGAATAAAGAATCCTCCAAAAAATATTCGCTTTATACCATGGTGCAGAGCATTCAAGTAAGCTATCTGAGATATAAAAGAGGAACTAAGCAACGGAAGAGGGAGTTGCTTTAAAAATAAAACAGCATTCCACATTAAGTCAATATCAAGGCAAGATCTAACTGCGTCGTGCTTAACCTGCGCAATGTTATTTGAGATCATTCGCAACAGAGACCGGGCTATGTCTTCGGCTTTGTAATCTTCAAGCTCCTTATTTTCAGATACTGGCTTACCGAAGCTGGAAGCAATTGTCGTCGATGTAAGACCTATCTGGCAAAAAAATCACTTGAATTCCATGTTAGAAATATATGTACTGATGATACAATGATCCTTCACTCACAAACAAAACGAAAAAAAAAAAAGTATAGGAAGAGTATACTTTTACCTTCAGATAGTCCGTTCCACCGTAAATATCCCCAACAAGCATATCTATCACTCTGTTGTTACCTCGATAACTAAGCTCCAACAACTCATCAAAACTAAAATAGGATATTAAGAAAAAAGATATATGAAAATTATTTAAGTAAATTAAAACTATATAAGGAAATAAAAAAATATAAGGTTATACATAATGAAAAATCTATGAGCCACAACCTCTTACACTTGGTCAAAAGTTTGCCCAATCCCCAAAAGGTACCACCTCCAATGCTTGTCCCACTAACACGCTGAAATACGCGATCACTATCCACCTAAGCAAGCAAGCCACCATTTGATACAACAGATGATAAAAACTACTGTTTGACAATTAACTGCTCAAAAAGAGAAAAAAAAAAGAGAGAGAGAGTTCCATAATAAACTACTTACTGGAGCCTTCATAAGGCCTTAAATTATTTCAGTCACAGGAGAAAACATAACTATAAGTCTATAATCGATATGATTTCAGTAGAGGAAACAGGTTTCGGTACTTTACCTTGATCATGCTAACGCCAGAACCAATATTAACAAGGAGATAAGGATACAACTCTTTGTGGTCAATCTGGATGTACTCCTCTCGACCATCTGTATATGTAAATGCTTCATGATGCCCTGCCTAAAGCATGTAATATTGATGCTTGAGAAACAGGCTGCTATAAGTAGATGCGGGAGAGCAGTGAAAACTAGGAATAAAAAAAGAATTGAACACAACAATGTTGGGCTGATCTAATGATAATTAAGTACAAATAAGCTAATTGAATTCAGTATCTAAAATAATATAAGCTGCAAATAAACTAAAATCCAGACAAGCAATAGCTGAACAAAAAATAACTTTTATCCAAGTGAAAGCCCAAGACTTTGAGCTTTCTTATGACAATGTATATGAGAAACACAAGAGAGAGAAGAAGACAGAACTTTTGCAGAATAATCCCACCTTCAGTAAAAAATTTGCTCCAGCTACAAGGCAATCCATTTCATCTACCTTGTCCAGCGTAATCCCAAGCTTTTCTTTGAACAAGTCGGAGAATTTAAATGCCCCACCACCTGTGGCCTTCATCAACACTTCACAATTTTACTCTTCGATCAATAATAAAGTATCCCGAATGCAAGTGAAAAAAAAGGCACCAAGGCAAAATATTGTGCATTCTCCAAATAAGATAATGCATGCTAGCATTGGAACCTCTGAAATTAACTGAAAATTTGAGGTATAGTTACCTTAATGGCATTCATGTCACTTACACGAGCCTCATTATCCCAAGCACCTGAATCCATAATATGACTCTAAAATTAATCTTGAACTATGAAAAAAATCTTGAACTACGCAAAATTATTTTAATATAGTATTACTGAAAAGGGTATAACGTTTTCCAACAAAGTATCATAATAATTTCAATAGGAACTCGACCTACAACTTAAAGAATAGTTTTTTCGCCCTTTTTGCAGGTTCAAGAAACTTGATTATCCACCACAAGGCACCTATTCCATTCTAACTAATCTGATGTAACATGCTTGATGCTACTGAACAAATGCATACCGTTTTGAAGTAGCACTGATGATATGAATTTTATGCACTCATTGATCTTGCTTGTCTCAAACTTAAAGAATTGCAGCCTCCCATTCGGAACACTGTAATGAAGGATATCACTCGAAGCAGGAAACTCATCCTTTGAAGAACCATCCATCCCACTACCGTGAATGAAGCTAAAACTACTATTGTCGCTGGAGAAATAGACTATCTTAACAAGAGAGCCTGAAAACATGGAAAACGAAAAGTAGTTAGTGATCATAATGCCACAACTGTTAATGAATTCAAATCTGGCCTGATACTTGTCAAAGGCATGAAGTAATTTTAGGAAAAGGATAGCCATAAAGAAAATCGCAGGAGCTTACACTGCTCATCTTGCAGTTATTTAACATACTTGTATAATCGCATTCAATATAACCGACAAAAACTATCTAATTCCAGAAAACTAAACAACCATCAGGTCATCCTCAATGGCTCCTTGAACCCAAAACACTGAGCAGTCCAAACAAAAACAAACGAAATAAAGTAGTTCAAAACTTATAATCAATCACCGCCAATGTCGATAGCTACACGAGAAAAAACGTCAGATCCTTTCTCCCTTTCAGCGTCAACGCCATCGGTGTCCATCCCTGCCAGGTTTATCGATTCCAACGCCTTCGCTTGAGGCAAATTTGTTATCAAAGTTCTAATAGTTAATTTTATTACACAAATTAAATATATAGCATATTTATATTTATTTTTTTAGCTAGTTAAATCAAATGTGAGAATACTTCAGGCTTGTCCAACGGTTGTCCAAAGAATATTTAAATTTTTTTAGCTGGTCCTTCTATTGGAAAAAGTACTATGTAGGCTTGTCCAAAGGTCGGCCGGGATCCGCCTAGGACGGGTACCAATCTAGTACCATTTTTTTGTGTCGGTATTGGTACTAACCGATATCGGTATTTTGGTATTGAGGTTAAAAAGTACCGGTACTGGTACTGGTACCGATTTTATTCGGTACCAACAGCAAGCTCCAATTTTTGAAAGTTTCTATTTTGAAATTTTTTTGAAGCCTTTGGTGCAAAAAAAACATCATATTCCAAGAATTCATCACAAACATCATAGTCCAACAAACAATTTCCAACATATTCAAGAGGATGGAGAGTTTCTATCAACAAAGTGGTTCCAACAAACATGTTGCCAGTTCCAACACAAACTCAACAATCAAGTTCCAACATATTCAAGACTCAAGAGGATCATCGTTTCTATCAACTTCTTCGTCGTCAACCTTCCACCACTGCTTTATCTTATTTCGTTGAGAAAATTTATCGGATCATTTTGAAACTCTACATAAATCATAAAGCATACATGAAGACATTAGGCTATAAAACATAAACATATATTATCTATGTTTATCATATCCGGAATTTTATATTACTTTTAAATATGGCAATTACGGTATGAATTTCTGTCCCTGCATCATCCTTCAAATCATTGTCCTCAACAGAACCAACATCTGAAGTAGTTTCAAAAAAGAGCGGCAACTGCAGCATCCTTCATCCAACCCTGAGCACAAATGAGAGTTTCAGCTGTGTGCAGGGCGGATGTAGTAAGGGGCCCGGGGGGCCCGGGCACCCCCAGCCCAGAAAAAAAAATCCGAATCTTAGGGCCTATAAAAAAATTTGGAGCCCAACAGAATTTTGAAGTCCATTCACTCTTTCAGCCAGGGAACAAAGATTCTGTTCGTAATCAATTCCCAGCCCAGCTAAGCGCTTACGAAAAGTGTGAAGGCTGGAACTCTGATTTCTGAAGACTGAAGACGGATCGTTGGTGCAATAATTGGTGCCAAAAGTTTTTTTTTCTATTTTTTTCCTCTTTGATTAAATTGACTACTTATTTATAGATTCTAATTTTTAGTTGTTAAATGCCAAATTATAATTTTGTTGCTAAATGTTAAGCTTCATAGAGGAATTAAATTATAATTGTTTTGCTAATTTACGTATTTTATTGTTGAATGCTCCTGTTTTATTATTAGGTGATCATTATGAAAAGGAATAATGCTACATGTCCCAACACTTTGTCCCTAATTCATCCCTACAAAAATAAAAGATTAGTTATTTAACATACAA
>JAOYMZ010000525.1:0-10085 GCA_025802335.1 Pinguicula primuliflora | reverse complement strand
ATGATCCGATAATCCCTTTGGAAGTGCATACTGATAAGGAGACTGCCATTTCTCTGTCCAACTTTCAGATAATAAAAATTTGTCAGTCTTGCTGAAACTTGAGCCACTCCCACTTATACAAGTAAACTTGTGCTGCAACAGAGGGAGATCCACTAACTTTGAGGCTTCGATAAACGAGTTAATGTCATCCATTTCTTGTATTGCGGGAGTAGTTCTGCTTCTTCTTTCGTCTACCAATCTCACTGCGTTGAAATCTCCAACTACACAAATACATTGGCTAACACAGTTGATATCTCTACAAACAACTTATTCCACAGTTGACGTTCAAGTACTACTGATGAAGGTGCATAGACATTGATAATTTTGACCGAAATAGCCTCCAAACCCCACAACCCATTTAGAGCTACATACCCGTCCTCAGAGGTGGCATATTGCAGCGTGAACGTGCCTATTTTCCAAACACATAGAAGTCCTCCAGAAGCCCCTACTGAGTTCTGATGATACCACTCAAATCTGTCATCTGGCCAGGTTCTTTTACATCTCAATCTATTGAAATTTTCATATTTCGTTTTCTGCAGGCATAGAAAATCCACCAAGTGTTTTTTAACTAAGTCCTTTACTGACCTTTTCTTTGCAGCTGTTCCCAGACCTCGGATGTTCCACAACATAATCCTCATTTTGTATTACTTGGTAACCTTTTTCATAGGGATCAGCTTTAACTTATGATGATATAGCTCAGAAGCTGAATGCTCTAGATCTTCCAATCTTCTTAAGACTTCGGGTTCAAAGTCCTCATCACAGGAGACACCAAGTTTTTTTGCTATTTCCCAGACTTTCAATGATTCACTAGGAGTAGAAGCCTGAGGTAGAATCTCACCATTACCTAAGCCAGAAGTAGCTTGAATTCGGATTGTTTACTCTTTCAGTTTTTTCAAAGAGCTGGTCACCGGATTGTACAACCCCGCAGCTGCTTTGTCTAGTGTTTTAGGTGTTAGCTCCAAGAAATCCTGCAATCCAAATGGGTCATATTCAGGATCTTTATTTCGGATAGGGGTAAATAACTCAACCTAGGCACTAGAAATATCTGCGACATCACTTGAGGCAGCTGAATTTATACTCGTCTGAGGACTGAGGGATTTTCTGGGGGAGGAGACTGACGGACATAGAGGCGTCCCACAGTCTTCATTCCTCAAAGGATAACTATGCCGATGAGCCATCTCACACAGGTGCTCAATAGCACCTTCAGGAAGGAGCTTATCAGTTTTTTGCAACAAGACATTTCCCATCAGCTGCCCTTTCTGGTTGCCAGTAGGGAGATTTCCCGTACACCCACTATCCTTTTCTATAGGGGGCTGCGATATTGATGGCTTATCTACAACCTACAGGTTGCTCTGAGTCACATCATGACCAACACTGGGATCTTCCTTAGTTTCAGTCAGTGGCTTCCCAATATCTATTACTGCAGTGGCATCTCGAGCTTTACTCAACTTTTGCTAGTCAGCTGCTGGTTTCATTACTCTTCTGTGCACCGGTCCCCATAGCCCTTTAGCATTTTGAAGCTCTTCATCAATTTTTATAGTAAAGACATCAGTCTTTGTTTCCACTTTCAGAGAAGTATTAACCAACGTGTTGGAAGAGGTCATTATTATTAGGACTCGGCCGTATTGCATTTCAACTTTTGAAGAGGTATTATCATCCACTTTTATCACAGTGGCCACACTATCACACACTTCGTTGAAGAATCTCGTGCACCAACAATGTAGCGAGACTCCTCTAATTTTGACCCAAGCAGGCTGCATCAATCTACCATTTATACATTTCCATGGTCTCAGGTTGAACAAACAGAGGCGTTCAGCTGCAATTGTATCACTTAACAATCTAGATTGCTCATCCGTGCTTTTCAGCCTCACTAATACTTCAACACTTTCCAGACGGACCGTGGAACCCTCCTTGTATCCAAACTCCTCCAATATGTTACCCATGGTTGTCAGATCCGGAATCGGGGATGGGAACCCCACTAGGCAAGTATCTAACCAAGATGATTCCTCAACAGTAGGCAGAAATTTTACAACTTTGGGGGATTCAGGCAACACTTCATTTATGGGAGCCGGCTCTGACGAAACCAGCGACGCCACGGTCTGCCTGGGTTTTGAAGTATTACCTGAGATAGGAGAACGGGCTAGGTTAACGAACAGTTTATTGGCACCAGCTTTCATCCCATTGACTTTGCCAATTACATCATCCGCATTCGTACCTTTAACAAAACGAACGAAACCAAATCTCTTACCATTCAGAAGCATCTTCGCTGTCGCATATACATCGCATACTTGAGCGTAAGCGTCAAAGAAGTTCCAGATTTCTTTGTCGCTCCATTCCAACCGAAGATTTGAGACAAAAATGGAGACGGAATTTGACCTAATTTTCTCCACAAATGCTGGCATAGATCTTCTAGGCTTTAGAGCACCCTCTTCGTTACCCAATACTTTCGCTTTACCCTTGCCAGATTTCCGTCGATCTCCCACTTCGTGCCATGGATTTTCATTTGCATCACTGTCACCCTCTTCTTCGCGAGATATTTCAAAAATTCCAAAATTCCACTATCTTTCTAAAATTCCAAAATTTATTTCTTTTCTGAGTTTGTTTATCATCATTCATGTCAATTTATTCTAAACGATATCAAATCCCTAATAGCATCGACTTACTTAGGGTTTTCTTTTGGTGTGGTAAGATAAGTAACTTTATAGCAATGCACTTGCGGCTTATGCAATAGTGTAGTAATAATGTATGGTAGTCCATGCCTCCAACGCAGCTAGTCAATTCCTATTGTAGTTTTCCTTCAAAAAAAATATACGGATAGAAGCGAACAATTGCAACTTCGCTTTGATCAATTGTAATTGTAACTTTTTGTCTGGCAAATCTCTTGAAAGCTGATAAGTTGTTGCTAGTTAACATGAAAATTGAGTGTAATCGAAGATTTCGAAGAATGTGAACTCTATCGTCAATACGCACCCTCCACTGAAGACGCAGCGCAGGCCGCAGTACATATTAATTCTGTGAAATGGTTGTTTTCGTTTTTGTCATCTCCCTCTCTATTGCCTCCATCAACTCCTCTGCACTGTATTCAATGCCAATGGATCTTACCACAACCATATCTGGGTTCAACAAGTACCTGATTATGAATAACAGTAAAAGTATCAAACTTCCGACGGCAAGCATCAGGAGAAACTGAACGAATGTCAACGAGGGGTTAAGCTTATTGGGTATGAGAGTGACAATTGCACTCATAGGTCACGAGCCCTCAACGACATTACCTATTACCTATAAAAAAAAAAAAAGACGAAACTGGGCGAATGAAACTTACATGCTGTGCGAAGACTCAACGAGGTAATCCTCCCCATCTTCGTCAACTTTTCTAAAGAATACTCTGTATTCTTGTGCCATCTGACGTATCGCACTAACAGGCCCGGTTAGTCCCACTATCCTCGAATCATACTCTACATTCAATTTTGAAAATAAAACAGAGGTACAGAAAGCTAGACATGAAGTTAAGAGAAATTTTCAGCTAGGGGCGGTATATCCGGATCATCCCGAATTCAAATCTTGGCCGTCCATTGTTGATCCGACGGCCAGGATCAACACCATTTAAAAACCAAATGATCCACTCCTGACCATAGATCAATAAATGGACGACCAGGATTAAAATTCGGGGCATAAGAACACTTGTACGGAATATAACGTTCGAGATTAGAAAATTTTCGATGAAGTTAATATATGTAGCAATAAGAAAAGCAGTGGAATGCAGATTTTCAATGTCCATCGACAATAACCGAGTTGCTCAGACTAACAGAAAGTACTTATAGCCACACTCCCGTGTGAGTGCCTGTTTTTTCGTTGTGTGTATGCGAGAGAGACAGAGAGACAAAGAGACATTAAAGGCAAAGAGAAAAAACCTTAATAGGAACACATATAAAACCGCACTGCCTACTCTGCTCAATGTAGTTTATGTGCGTAAACTATTAGTCATCAAGAAGATCTAATCCTACTTACCATTAAGATAAGCACTAAGTTGAGAGGGGGTATCCCGCTGCGGATCAATCGTGACGAATATTGGCAGCACCTTCAGTTTCTGCTTCGACTCTTTTTTCAATGATGGGAGTCCTTCAGTAAAAAGCTTAAGAAGCAGAGGAGACAATAATAAAAATGAGGCAGACCAAGAGAGTCAAACCTAGTGTATTTATAACATTGGCCATTTTTTGAACTTCGGCTGGCCCAACATCAGGAGATGAAGTATAACCGAAGTACATAAGAACCCAATTCCCAAGAAGATTCTTCTCCGTTACAACTTGGCCTTTTGTATCAACTAGACTGAATGGGCCGCCAATGATTGGCCCTTGATTGGATCTTCTTTCAAACTTTTCACCCTTACCTATACCAGTCCAAAACAAGCACATAGAAAGTTAAGCCAACACAAGAAAACTGCACGGGCATGGAATTCCGAAAGATGCAAAATGTGGTTGGAAATCTCGCAAATAACATAAAGAGTCATCATTTGCAGTTGTTGAAGAAAGACTAATAAAAACAGAAGAAATACTTGTCAGATATATAAAAAGGGACAGTAAGAATAATAATACTCCAGTGAAGTAGCACCCAGTAATATGGACATAAAGCGAACATAAATAAAACGTGAAACTAAAATTTTGTTCATGAATAGAAGTACACCCTCACCAAGCGATACGAAGCCAGAAAATTCTTGAGGACAAAAGCAGATCCCAAAGTATAATCAAACAACCGATTCCCTCTAGTTGACTGCAAGACCTCAATCTTCACAGAGTTCAGTGAATATTGGAGACGACGTTAGAAGTTATTCTATCCAGGTATCACTCCATCAGAAACTATTTTAAATTATGCAATCAAATAGTATTCTGTCTCATCCTCTAATTTATTGATGTTGCTACTTTTATGTGATGTGTAAATTTTCAGTCAATTCGAACAACAATAATTGACTCTTGAAATTTGTAATAATTTAATACAAACTTCTGAATATAGATTATTTTTTAATCTTCAAGAAAACAAAAAATAGGTAAATAGCAATCTCCCTTAAAATCATATATCAATCTTAACAGTTCTCAGAACCACCTTTTGGCACTGCTCTCTTTTCATCGTTATAGTGCAAGAACCACGCCAACCCACCAATTCCAGCTAGAACAAATCCAGGCTGCAGAGGTAAGTCTACATGAAGATAGTGAAAGAAGAAAAACAAGCTAAAAGCATAAACGCAACGTCGAACTTTGCAGCTTTTTTAAGTATGAAGAAATCATAATACCATACAATTAAAAAAGATGCCCGGTCCACTGATGGAAAAGGAGGTTTGGGGTTTCTTGCAGACCCTTCCCTAGAGTAGTACCTTTTTGACGCACCAAACCTATGAGAATGATGTACAAAAACATAAACGCATGCCAAATACATTATACAGGCATAAGGAGATGGACAATTATGTCGATGGCAACCAAGTATTTCTTTATCATGTATGCCAATTGCCAGCTCAACAAGGGATGAAAAGCACATCTCGAGGTTCCTGTCGAGCCTACCGGCATCCTTTTATTTTCAGCAACTTTTGATATCAAAATTAATGCCATATTATATGAAACACAGTTACTAGTATCCCTTGCAAATAGGCCACATGATCAGGAGACATATTTGCACCTTCTTATGAGAAGAAAAGGTGAAGAAAGAAAGAACTTGGTTCCGCTCACCAAGAAACATGTCAAGCCTTGTCTATAGGTCTCATAGAATGCAGCAAACAATCTTATTAACGCAATACTCTCTGGAGAATTAAAAGAAAGAAGTATACCTCTCTAAACAATTTGCGTAACCTTTGTTTCCCCTTATCATCTTTTCCCCTGAGGGACGAGATTTAGAGCTTGCCTCAGATCTTGCAATTGATAAGAAGCTTCTGGATGGACTAAGTCTACAAAAATTTCCACTAGTTATTGCAAAAAGTTCCGCTAGACAGTCATCCACCTCGATCACCCACTCATTGATTATACATATTTTTTTAAAACACCACTGCAAACATAACGGTTACATCCTATGAATAGCAAAAGCAAACTAATCCACTACTTGAAGGAAAAATAAAAGGAAAAAGGGAAATGCTAAAAACATCTGGAGCAATCATCCGTGCATTTGGATAACAAACTTATCACTATCCAGCATGTCAACGAGGAATTTTAAGACAAAAAACATGAGGCCTCGATAGTATAACACGACTAAAACTCCTAGGTAGACCATATCCATGGGAATTCCCCAGCAGAACATCAAGCCTCAATCAACTGAAGGCTCCACAATAACCACGAACATCATGCAATGCATTTCTGAAAATATAATCCCTTAGCACAACAGATAAGGTTAAAGATATTAATCACAACTCCAGCATCTTCTTCCATATTATTAACCCCTATCTCCATAAAGCATAATCTCAAACTTCAAGGATTTTTAAAATTTACGTAATGAAATAAAACCAAATCTAACTATCACCAGCCGTCAGCCTCAATCCGGAATTCTGTTGTTAAAGTACGCAACTCACTGACTGTGACTCTATGAGTCTATACAAACACAACACCATGAAAGAGGAAAATGTACAGCGAATTCAGAAAACAACACACACCAAGACCAACCCAGTGAGCTAAACCGTCACGTAAATTCAGCCATTATACCCACTCAAACGAGAAACATGGAAAAGAATACGGAGAAAATTACCTTCTCAAAACCTGCATAGCTGATCCTGAGTTACTCTTCAGGTATAAGGAGGTGATTCTTGAAGCCAACGTCATTTTCAGCCTCCCCGCTCCTTCTTCTCTTCTCGCTTTGGCCAATTTTTCCCGTTCACTACAGTCTTAACATGAAATCCAGAAAAATAAATTCTCTGAAACTCAAATACTATCACCATTCGAAATCCTTGGCTCAGTTAGTGTTGGGGGGATTATTGCCGACATCATTCCAACTTTGTAGCTTCCTCCCCAAGAACACATTTTCGAGAATGAAGAGTTTTCGATACGATGTCGTTGAAGTACCGGAGGTCCGGAACGGCGTCCAAATCACATCATTTCATTTTAAATGGGCTCGGGCCTATATTTATATTGGGCTACAAATGATATGTTTAGAATATGGATTCTGATTGCCAAAAGTGAAGCACAAAGTTGGGACATAAAACAAATGTAGAGTCCGAAAAGTTGATATACACCAATTCTAATTGCATCGCTCCAAATTCCCTCTTGCCACATGTTAGCAGAATATTGGCTGACATATAGGTGTTATTTTTAACATATGGTGAGGCCACCGACATCTTCAATTATATGATATCATGTGGTGAAGTGGGTTTGGTCTAAAGTTGGGCAATTTGCATTGTTGGATATCATTTTTCACTTCAAACCCTTCGACAAATGATCTAGGGCGTAAGATTCTAATACGATGGCCCAGATCATAAAACAACTTTAATGAACATCACGAAGTCATTTTCATTTTTGCACCATCTATCGAAACTCATTACTCTCTCCGACGATTCTGACAAAGGTAATGAAGAGCCAGGATCACCTCCTGAGCTAATTGCTCATGGATAAATTAGATCCGAACAAATTATTTGGGCCATCGGATTGAAAAATGATGGCCCAAATTAAAAGACAATAAATCTAAACTTTTTTATGTAACCACTTTCTCGGATGAACAAATCAACAAAATCGGGCTTATAAAAAAACAAAATCGGGCAACTTTTTTTGTGCCACAGTGTCAGCCCGAGTTTTTGAAATTACCACCGCTCACTCTTTCAAAAGTCTGGAGTTAGTCTCGGCCTTCAAAAAAACCAAGATTTATAAATCCCACTTTTTTTAAAATTGGACATCATATAGAATCTTAATGACTTCTATTAACAACTTACACCCATGCAAAGGGCGAGAATTACTTACACCAAGAAATTCCCATTCCCAAAAGATGAATTAAGAGCACAAAGGAAACAGACCAAATGAGTTCGCACATAATGTTAACTTGTCTATATTTGTGTATGATCCAAAATATCGCCACTTTCTATGTTACTATACTAAGTAAACATTCATCCCCATGGTTGCAGGAAGGAGAAGAAATGGGAAGGGAAGAACAAAGAAGAAAACGAAAGCAGAGGGAATAAATAAATGTAAACAAATAGATGAATCTCATTCTTTTATTCTTCAGCAACATGTGAATATTGGGATTGTCTATATTTTTTGTAGTCAGTAGCAAAAGCAGATTACTATTGTCATCTGGTGTGAAGTTGCAAGATGGACTAACACTGTACCGCAAACACCAAACTGCAGCATCCAACATCTACTGGGTTTCACACACCAGTTCAAGGGTAGAATTTGGAAAAGAATAGGTACTACACTGTGGCAATCCGTGGTATGGTTCGTCTGGAAGGCGAGAAACTGCGTGAGGTTTGACACGGAAGGAATGTCAGATGTTGTGGAAATAATCAAATGGCAAATCTGGCACTGGATCACGGCTCACAAGACACACTCTCAGGCCTACACTTTCTCCGACTGGATGAGAAATCCTGAACTCATTTTTGCCTCAACTAATGAGGAGTGAACGACTGTTCTTTTTTAGCAAGCTAGTCTACATAGAAACCATCTTGTGATTAAAAAAAAGATTACTATTGGCATACCACAGTTTTTTTTTTATACGAAAACGAAAAGGATTTCATTTATCAACCCAAATTACAACAAACTAAGTGTACATCTGCGTATCGGATGCTAGCTTTTCAAGTACCCATATAGGTATTGTAAAACTTGCAACCTAGCTACTGAACTGCATCTGCTGTTTTAAAGACATTCAAGGAGGTTTTACTATTGGCATACCACAGTGAGATGAGAGAATTGAACTTTTTTTTATTGGGCGACCGTCCTCCTCCCCCAAAGTTTTTGTGCTACATGTAGTGAGTGCCCAAAAACAACCTAAAAAACAAAAAATGAAAACCAGCAAAAACAAAAGTACATTGAAGGGCTCTTCAAAGTGTGTGCCCTGCTTGTTTCTGATTTTTAGCTATGCATTTTTGAAGTCCCAAGTGTCTGCTGTAACTTCAGTCCTTGGAGCCTGATGATCTGCTACTACTTACATCCATGTAGTCTGAAGTTCCGACCGAGATATCCTGTAGTCCCAGCCAGTTAATTTTCAGCTGCAACTCGCCTCTGTTATGCGCATCTTCATCCTTTCTGGATAGCTCCACGGCATGCAGTCATTATCCAATCCTCTCATGGCACATGAGTCGAACACAAATAAGGATAAATGTATGCATAAGTCACTGGTAGCATAAGATGTAATAAGCACAAGGGAAGAGTGTTGGTGATTTTGGGCCGATAGAAATACCTCTGCCGGAGATGATCGCCATTTTTGGCATCATCCCCGTGTAGTCCAAGTTGCAATGGTGATTCCTAGTTGGAATCTGGCTCGTAGCCGAAGCACCTACTTTGCTCACGCGCCCACAGCTTCCGGATCCCCCTACAGATTTCATATTCAAGAGAAAGTTAGTATCCTCTAGGATCTGCTTTTTTGAAGGGAGCTCGGCTGGCCCTTTTTTGATCTTGCTGGTAGGCGGATCGAGCAACCGATGGAAGTAATCCTTCCATATAGAAATTGTGGTCTCCGTGGTCATAGCCCCAACGTGCCAGAGTTCGGACCAGTTGATTGCCCATATGTCCACTTCCAAAGCCGAACCAAAAATTTGGGTTGCTGTTCTTCAGTTTCCAGACTCTAGAGTAGCTGAAAAAAGATCACCACAGACAGCCCCTACCATCAGCGTAACCAAGATAGTTTGTTGATGAATCAATTTCCACAAGAACTCTCTTTATCCCTCGTCTGATGCACATAGTGATCCTTGTATGTATGACCCTTATTTGAGCATCCTCTTCATCCTTCAGTTTGAGAGAAAAACCCAAGATGTAAACACCTACTTCCCCTCGGATAACCTCAAATCGAAAGATATTAGCATTTAAATATATGACTCTTCCTTTGCTCAAGGGAAATGCTTTTCAAGTCATTTGTGGGGGATTGTTGGGATAATG
>JAOYMZ010000524.1:0-10085 GCA_025802335.1 Pinguicula primuliflora | reverse complement strand
TGCACCCTATTCATTAAGAAAGTGGAAATGAGCATGTTTTGAGCTAAAATCTTGTGGTTTAGGGAATGAAATGGAATGAAACAAAGCATGAAATAAGCCCTAAATAGGTGCTTATCACGACCACACATCCACCTTAGCATCCGCATCTCCGCCATTTCAAATTTCCATTCATGTGAAAGTTTCATAGCCCAACACTCTGACCCGTAGAGCATTGCCGGTCTTATAACCGTTCTATAAAATTTTTCCTTTAACTTGAATGAGATTTTTTTATCACATAACACTCCAGTAATCGACTGTCATTTCATCAATCCGACCTTGAGGCGATGGATAACGTCGCCTTCCACACATCGATCCTTTTGTTTGATGGATCCTAGATATTTGAAATTATCTTTCTTGTTGTAAGGTCTGGTTCGCAATCATAACTTCCATTCTACTTTCTTCTGTTTCATTAGAAAAATTGCATGTCATATACTCCGTCTTCGAGCGACTCAATCGGAGACCCTTAGCCTCCAACGTCTCTCTTCAACGCTTCAGCTTAGCATTGACCTTCTCCTTCGTCTCAGCCACTAAGACAATGTCGTCTGCAAACAATATACACCATGATATTTCATCTTGTAGATCCAGAAGAGTACATTTATAATTAACGCGAAAAGAAATGGACTCAGTGCTGATCTTTGATGCAATTCTATATCAACTGAAAAATACTTTGTTTCTCCTATTGAGATCCTCACATCTAGCATAATGGTTTATATGGTTACTTTTGTGACCCACCACACATCACTCCTTAACCCACTAGTTCTACACCTTAACACTACATACTTAATAGTTTTGGCAGACAGATCATTCATGATGAACTGAATTTCAAAAGAAAAATCCTAAGATAAACACTTATTCACCATGAACTATATTGTGTTTATGCTTAGGATTTTCTTTTAACTAGATTGTCTTATGAATAAATGTAGGATTTGAACTACACTTTTAACGACACGTCTTCCATCAATATTCTGTTAGATCAGTGCATTGAGTGAAGTTTTAATCTCGGTCGTCAAATCTAAATCGACGACCGAGATTAAAACTGTGCATAAATCCCCCAAAACTGTGCATACATATGTTGTTCATATGGGCATCCCTATGATTAATATTCTAAATCTGTAATGTAGGAAATGATGCAAATCATCTAGAGAGCATTTTAGAAGATGGATGATGAAGATGAGCACTATGTCTTAATTATTTTTTTATGTTAGATTGATTTATGTTGTAACTTTAAATTTGTTATGTTGATTTGACTTAATTATTAGGACTAATTTATATTAGTAACATTAAATTGATAAATAATATTTTTATTAGTTTTTAGTATTATTTTTTTTGGTAAAAAAATAAATTCGGAGCGAGTTGGAGTTTCTATCTTGGTTCAGGGGTCAGGATCGGGTAGGCCCGATCAGAGAATCACCATGCGCGAAATAACATTTTTTAAAAAGGGAAGTGGTGGAGTTACCGAAACAAATTCGGTAACTCGAGCCAAAAAAATAAAATTAAATAAAATCTATTATGAAAAAATAAAAAATGAGATTGGTTTTAAAATTCTTATGTCCAATATGTTTAGAAATTAGTCATACACTTTTATATTTGCCCACATAAAACATGGTTTAAAACTAAGATTTAGTTTGTTACTCTTAAAGTGCTTAATTGATAGAGTTTTAATATTTTTAACGGCGAAACCGCCGAAATCAAAATCTATAACCGATTCATGAAAGAATTCGACGCGATAATTCTAAAAATATTATGAATTTTTTCGACGAACCAAAGACGGAAAATGTTTGGCAACCACACTTACTGAATTTGCCTCGGTAAGTGTAGCAAAATCCTTTTAAAAATATAAAAAAATTTATTATAAAATAATAATAATAATAATGAGAAAAGGCTACAGTGTGTGTGCGGCGCCATGATTTGAGTGTTTTGGGTCAATCTTAATCTTGATTGACTTTGACTCATTCCTCATTTCTCTCTTGACTAATCAACTTCAGCAGTCAATTGAATTGTCAGTGAATTGAGTTGGCCCAATTCAATCTTTTTTTAAGTAGAATTTTATTAATAATGGCAAAATATTTGTTACGTGGGGAGATCCAGCAAGATACGAATTTACAAAACATCACTCTCCTCCTGCTGTTACATGATTGTCACTAAACTTTGCTACAATCTATAGAAAAAGAGAGTCCTTCATCTGCTTTCCCTGCTAGTACTTCATTCTGCTCTCAAAATTGCGCCTAGCAGCGTTTTGTAACCCCTGCTTTTGCTTTCCCAGGTTCGTGAGCAAATGTTCATGTCAAGCAAGCATCGAAAATATTAAAAACACATAGACAGAACCAACGAAAAGCATATCCACATCGTTATATTGTACCTTGACCGGAGGTGAACTACTAAAATCTTTTTAGCATTCACCCCTGTTTTGCTTTGAACACACTGAAGATCCATTTCAGCTCCAACGTCACGGCCAAGAAGTATCCGATCCGCTCCCCCAAAGCAACCGCTACTGTGTTTCTTTTCCGCGCATCCAGCAAAACTCACACGCCAATCATAAACAAAAACATAGCATGGGCAAGCATCAGATTGAGTATAGAGAATATCATTAATCAATCCATGTCAAAACATCGCACTGGCTCATCAGGTGTACCTTGACCGGAGATGGTGCTAAAATTTTTGGCAACCATCCCCGTGAATAGTGAGACCGCAGAGGATTCACTAGTAATCCTTTAGCAGCCGAGACGTTTGCAATAGCTTCAATCTCCGCTGCCTATCGTTTTGGAGAGACGATATGGCAGAGACTCTTTCGTGTAGATATTGTGATCGCCATAAATATATCCCCACTTTGCAAAAGGTTTAGCAAACTGACTTGGCTTCCGGTCTACTTGCGTCAGACTTATATGACTAGAACTTTGCAACATTCTTTTGACCTTCATATATTGTGAAAATCCTCTCCACGGACAGTATCTGTCGTTTCCTTCCAACAAAAAAGAAACCGATTTTGGGACCACAATCTCCATTGGCAACTGCCAATTCTTGTATCTCTCTAAGCAAATTTGTAGCACTTCAAGATTACTTAACCCCTTCGAAGAGCAAGTAGTAAACTGTAAAAGCCTCAACAAATTTTCCAGTGTGATCGATAAGAAAACCACTTACGCCAATCTTACTTCTCCCACCATAAATGGCATAATATAGTCTATGACAGCTAGCTGCAGGGCTTTTCCAGATTTCCTTTGTCCTTTTTTTAGTCTTACTTTCGGGTGGCTGTAGACCTACTGCTGCTAGCCTGGTCTTTTCTGCTTCCCCTACAACCTCGAAAGAGAGTTCCACTATGCCGGACAAAAAAAATGCTCAAGAATTCGCAAGAATGGGAAAGCACGTCCAAAACCAGTAGCTCATTAGCACAAACGTAACCAGGAGCAAAAAATCAGTTGATTCAGTAGCGAAAAAAACAGTAAGTCCAGTATCAGAAACAAAAAAAAAAATTGCATCAATTCTAATGTATCAGCAACCTTGGGCAGTAGGAAGACAACTGCATTTCCTTGACGTCCAATCCTTGCAGTTTGGCCAACTCTGTGAATAAACATGTTTGGGGTCCTGTGGGGCATCATACTGCATAAAAGAAAAATCAATACAACAGATAGTTTAGCCTTTCAAAAGATCTGGTAAGTCCAATATTAATCTGCTGCTCTACATTTGTGAGCATAAAAGGGCTCACAGACAGTACCGTTTCAATGGTACCGAGATAAAGTCTTGAATCTATGACTTTTTAGATTCCACAAGTTAAAGAAACTCGTAGCAGATACTGTCTCAGGTCCAGGCCAAGCAAATTTTAAAAGATATTCAGAAATCAATTGTTCAACAAAAACCATAAAATTTCAATTTCCTTTAAGAAATTCCATCTGCGTTAACCGTAGCAACAAATGGGTTTCTTGATTTCTATTTCTACACAAATGCCGCATACTTCAATGAGTTTCTTCATTTCTACACAAAAGCCGCATACCTTTCTTGATTTCGGAGATTCCCACTCTTGCCCTAGGTTCTTGGCCGCGCTCTGTGCAGGAATTTTAGGATTTCGATTCACAATTGGAATAGCTTTGCTGCCGCCATCTGAAGCCCGGTTCCCACCTCTGTGCAGGAAATTCCGATGTGGGGAATGTGAGTGAGGATGGTGGGAGATTTTGAGAGAGTTTTTGTTGAAACACGTGAGTTGATGATGTGGCGAGAGTTTCTTGCGTTATTCTTTCTTCCGTTACAGCATTTGTGCTCGAGAGAATGCAAACAAACGCATGATATCTCGCAGCAGTATCTTCACCTCTTCTATCACTGCCTCCAAATTCATCTTGATGTTGTTAAATCGTATTTTTCACCTATGCTTCCAAATGCCCCAACATATGAACAATGGAACAACTTTGTGACAATATTTAACCTATTTTTCACCTATGCTTCCAAATGCCCCAACAAATGCTCATCTTGATGTTGTGAGCAATCGTATATTTCACCTATAAGTACTGCTCCACCTTTCAGACTGCTCCACCTTTCAGACTGCTCCACTGCTGCAGCTTTTGTTCCAGAGAAGAGGCAGTGACCGGTGCGTCAAATATAGGAAAATTTTATACTATACCCTGTCAGAATATCTGTATTGTGTAATTGCCCTGCCGCGCAAAAGACTTATGCGCGGAACTGGTCCGTGCATAAGCCTTCTGCGCGCCACAAAAAGCAACCAAAAAAACACGCACTTGTCAGATACTCTTTTCTCTCTTGTTGCATGTATAGTTGTAATAAATTGAGCTCCTTCTTCTCTCAGTAACAGATTGTAATAAATTGAGTTCCTTCTTCTCTCAGTAACAGGTGAAGCAACGAAAGAAGTTTGAAGAGAGGAACGTCGATCCAAAACCCATGCCGCCGCTGCCTGATCCGGTAACCACCGACTGCCGCTTCCCCAGAAGATATTCTCTTCGTAAGGACCATCGGAGTGCTGCAGCGCGCAGTCACCCTGACGCTGTTTCACATACCAAGCGGCATAGCTTGAGACTTTGGCATCCCACACTAACGGCAATGACCGGGCTGGATCCAATTTCTTAGGGTCTGAGAGGTGATCTCAAATTATTTATGGTGGGTTCTCCTTCCTCATCGACGACACATACACAGAGGAAATTGAAAAATGGAGGAGAGAGAGGATATTTGGTGGGTTTTCCTTCCTCATCGATACATACATACAGATAGGAGATTGAAAAATGTAAAAAATGAAGGAGAGAGAGAATACTTTCTGACAAGTGTGTGTTTATTGGTTGATTTTTGTGGCGCGCAGAAGGCTTATGCGCGGACCAGTTCCGCGCAGCGCGGCAGGGCAATTACACAATACAGATATTCTGACGGGGCATTGTATAAAATTTTCCTCTTCTCATTCCCCAAACATTTATTTCCTTTTGATTGATGGTATTTGGTCTGTGTTGAAAAGACTCTCTGATGGGTAAAATCCTGTCCTTGTCTTTCCACTCCCGCATTACTCGCTGATCAGTTAATCCGCCATGGCTGACAGACAACCACCTTTACTCTCTGCAGACCAAGACCCATTTTCATCCTGGAGTCGATATATTAGATAAACTCCTGTGGATGTAGACCACCTGCCCTATCAAGGTGTAGACCTCTTGGCTTTTTATGCTTCGTGCACCATTCCAACCACCTCACAACTGATAAATGCTACACGGATTTTAGATTTGTTCAGCAGGTTAGCGGTTACTTATATGGGTAAGCGGACTTTTAAACGGACTAAATGGTAATGCAGCTAAGACAGATGTCGACATCCTAACACCTAGGCAGTAGCTAAGCGAATTTTTTTCTGGTACTGAACTTATGGTACCGAATTTTGCTTTATGATGCCGAAATCTATTATTGGCTGTTGGATCTGTGCTTCAACGGCCGGGATAATTTCACTTAAAACTTAAATGAAATGATGTCGGCCATTGAAGCACAAATCCAACGACGAATAATAGATTTCGTAGCTAAACACCATAAGTTAGATACCAAAAAAATTTCATGCATACACTCAAACTCACACACAAAACATCAAATATTATTTCAAAATTTATAAAAAGACAGAAAAATGTAACAGTTTCATCATATCAAATTCTTTTTCTTTTGGATTTTTTAAAAGCCTGCTACATGGATCATGGATGGTGAGGGAAAAAGGAGGCGAAAGTTTTTGTCCTTATAACGTGCAGCTATGACATGAGTGAGTCGCTTCTCTCTGCTTCATACTTGGAGAAGGAGTATTATTAAGTATGGATGGTCAAAGAATTCATCTTTTCAATTGGGGTTGCTTCAACAAAGAAAAGGTTAGATTTTTCTTGATAGATGAGAAGAATATGCGAATAGGTAACTTTTTCTTTTGATTCTTTCAAACTTGAGATGTGCATTGCAGGGCATGGATGAGCTGAGGCACTCTGTTTTTCTAACAATGGAGCTTGAAGATGTGAGGCTCAAAGCAGAGGAGGAGCTCAAAACCAGAGACGAACAAATCCTCCAACTCAAAGATCTTCTGGGGAGGGTAATCAAGGAGAGAGATGAAGCTCAAGATAATTGTCAGAACATACTCCTCGAAAAGATGTTGCTACAGCGTCGGCTCCTGCATTCAGGGATTTCGAGCATTGAAGATGAGCCCAGACGAGGGATCGAATCCCATAACGTGTTTTCTTCACAAGATTCCGACGAAAGCATTGTCTCATCTCCGGCGGTGGTGCCGACGCCACGTCCAGCGGCGGAAGCAGAGGTGCCTTTTGTGTTGGACAGGCCTTTGCCGGAAAAGGGTAAGCTCCTGCAGGCTGTGATGAAAGCAGGACCGCTTCTCCAAACACTTCTCCTCGCCGGGCCTCTGCCACAGTGGCGCCACCCTCCGCCGCCGATGGATACGTACCAGATACCACCACCGCCGGTGATTGTCCCGCCGCAGCCACCTCTAGACCCATTTCTCAGGAAAGTAGTTATAAATAAGAAGAGGGGGCTGTCAGAGGAATCTGATTCCTCAACTGAATTGAAGTACCAGAGAGTTGTTTATCAGTGATATCAAGAATGTTTTCCTGTTTACAGTTTGCATATCGCTCAATTTCTGTGATTTTCCGTTGAAGATCGAGGAAATGGGAACTGACCAGCTGATGTAGCATTTTGTACAGTGCTACAAGAATGGAGAGGAGAGAGAGAGCATCATAATATGCTCACCTCTTGGAGAGGCATCATAATATCTGGCTAAGAAAGATTGAGTTTATAATATACCCTTGTCTTATAGTAATTCGTCTCCCTCACCATCATATTCTGGATCGCTCCTCTCTATAAAGTATCAATGTCACGGTTTCTGTGCTCAATTCTTGCGTGTTCTTTCGTAGCACCATTCATTTTCGAAATTGATCGCACAATTGGAAAGCTTATACATTGAATTGCATATATTCAAGTTTTGGTGATATTCCGACGACGTTATCACCGTTTAACGAAGGGTTATAAATTCTCTTAGCTTAAGTAGTCCTAAATAGGGTTTTAGAAATTTCCGACGACGAAGTCGCCGGAAACCGGATCAAAGCATGGGGATTTTCATCTACAATGTATAAGCTTTCCAATGGTGCGACCAATTTCGAAAACAGGTGGTGCTACGAAAAAATTGTACAGATGAGCACGCAAGGATTGAGCACAGGAACCGCTCCCAAAATATAAATATTATAAATTCAATATTTCTTAGCCAAGAGGTGAGCATGATATTGTGTATTGCTCCTCTCTATAAAGTATATAAACTCAATCTTTCTTAGTCATCCCTCCCATCCCATGCCTGCTGTTTTTGTTTGCCTGGCCCGTCCTTTTTCCCAATGATTAATCTTGTTTATTTTGACTCTGTTTTAAGGGACACATTTTCCATATCTTAATCGAAGGTGTGGAAGTGGATCATGAAACTTCGTTAAAGTCTGCTCTGCTGTGTATTTACAAGTTCCACTTTTCTCCTTGGACAACATGGGAATCTAAGAAAGGTCCTACTACAAAAAGAAAAAAGAAAGGTGCTGCTCGAGAAGTGCGTTTGAATAATTATGGTATTCGGAATTATTTTTGATCTGACTAATCCATGAGAGTCAAATGCGTTTGTTAGGATGTCTGTATGTTGACCGACTATTGAAAATCGAACTGAATTGGACTTATCAAAAAAAATAATGGGACTGAATTTCCATTGGAGAGTGGGATCATCTTTAAAATCATGAGGTTATGGACATTTCTTTGATAAACTAGTGAACTATATCACTATGGAAACTCATTGCCCGCTGTCCCCAAGAGAAAGTTTCCTTATTTTTATCTACACTTATTATATCAATCCACTTTTCTCTCACTCCACATCATCTTTTCTATACTCATATTTTCTCTCTCCAATTTATCCTTCATATCGCACAACTATAGAAGGAAATTTTCAACTCTATAATTTCATTATAATTATTTTATAATTTATTATAAATCAATTTTAATATATTTGATTTGTATTTTAACATATTTAAATATATTTTACTATTTTTTTTATTTAATATGGTGGAAAGTGGGTGGAAGATTCTTCCACCCACTCTCCACCAAAATACTTCCATGGACAACACAAAGGTGTTGCCCATGGAAGACAACTTTTGTGGGAACAGCAACCGGTTTCCACATGCAGGGGGAGGGAAATCCCCTTGCTGACAGCCTGGGCGGCCGCCTCGGCGCCCTGGGCAGCCTGGCCGCACTGAATTGGTGCTGGGCGGCCAAGCGGCTGGGCGGATGCCCAGGCCGCCTGGGCGCCCGCCCAAGCGTCCTGGGCAGCCGACTTTTTTTTTGAATTTTTTTTTTTTGCAAAAAAAAAAATTAAAAACCAATTTTTTGGCCCAACCGGCTGGGAGGCGGGCTGGGCGGCTGCCTGGGCGGCCCCAAAACGCCTTGGGACCGCCAAACGCTTTCTAGAACACTGGGTATCGAGTAACGGTAATGGGTACGGGTACAGTTTTTCAATACTAAAAAAATCAGGTTCGAATTTGAATATACCTAATATTTGGATCCAAAACCCGAACGTTCATGAAAACTTTTCACATTGAGATTTTGATCCTCTTTGTAGAGTTTATATTTGTCCTGCCCCTTACATGTTGACTTCTTCTGTAATAAAAATAAAAATAACCGTCGACGTAGCATCGAGCAGCCTAAATTTGAAAAAAAGAAGAAGAAGTAATTATTGCTTTGTTCATGATATTTCTAAGTGCCACCCTCGCTATTTAAACAAGGCTGCTACATGTCCAGCGTGATTAGTTGTCCAATCGTTGGATCGGCCAAAACGTCGTCTGAGCGGATTTCAAAATTTCTGAAATTTAAAATTTTGTTGGGGGAGGAAATTGATCCCCTCTCCCTCCTCCCCACTATTTCCCCAACTCTCTATACCATCTAATCTATCTTTGTGTTTTTAAAAATTATGTACAAGTATTTAATAATAACTATTAGACTATTTTTCTGTTATTTTTTTATTTCTTTAATATTATAGCGGTTTCGCCGTCAGAAAAAACTAAAACTCTATCATATAAATCCAAAATTCTAAATCATATCAACTTTTAACCCTATAATTGTATTATGTTCATATTTTTTTAATTGATATTATGGTGATTTCGCTGCCATAAAAACTAAATGTTATAAATTCTAAATTATATAACCGTAAATTTTATAAATACTTTTTTAGCAAATCTCGTTTAATTTCATTAATCAAAAGTTAAGGTTTATTTACAGGTTTCTCACGAAACCGAGCAGAGCGAAAACAAGAATTCAAATGAAAGCAATCGCATGTATCGTCGTCGCCTCCCTCGTCCAGTTTGTCGCCGTGTAGCCTCAGAAGAGGTTTTTGGCTCTTCCCAATTCCCAACTCCTGAATTTGATTCTTTCTAACATATCTTGGATAGTCGGTCTGTGTTGTTGGAATCTCTGCTTGTTCCGGCTAATCCAAATTTCCCCGAGAGCTGAAGACCAAATGCATTTCCAAAATTCTGTATCCTTTTTGCTTCTGGGCATATTCAAATGCTGGATGAAGT